>SJYC01025160.1:0-56425 GCA_006408675.1 Madoqua kirkii | reverse complement strand
ATTAAGATGATAATGGATATTTAACACTTATACACAAGGGTATGGGATTAGAAGATGCAAACTATTATGTATAAAGCAACAAAGACATATTGTACAGCACAAGGAAATATAACCATTTTTAGTAATTTTAAATGGGGTGTAATCTATAAAAATATTAATTATGTTGTACACCTGAAACTAACATAATATTGTAAATCAACTATACTTCAACAAAAAAATCTGTAATAAAAATAAATAGAATATAATTAACTTTATAAGTATATTTAACAAAACTATAAATTTTATATAGGAATTTCTATATTAATAAACTGATTATTGATTTCCTTAAGAAACTAAAATAAATAACATTTCTATTTTTACTGTGTATTTAAAAATTATTTTTCTATTTGAAACACACCAACTATTTGATTTTACTGACATTTTAGAAATTCTTATGTAACACTTAAAAAATAAAGTATCAGTATCAATTCCTGGATCCTATTATTTTTTAAATAAGTACCAAAACACTAACACTGATGTTTTACCGTGGCACCGTTTGTCCTTCACGTTGCTCCTTCTTTCCAGAAGGTTCTCTCCTTCTTTAGCAGGTAGCTAGCCACTCACGCTGATATTAAACACAGCTTGAGCACCACCCCTTCTGGTGGTCCCCACCCTCCACTCACGGACGCTCCTGGGCCCCAGGGTAGCAATGTGGCTCCAGCTCTGAATGCCTTCCTCTAAAGGCCCCACAGCATCACAGTCCTGACTGCCCTCTCTGAGTTAGGACTGCCTGTGATTCCAGACACCCATGGTCGGGCCTGCCCAGCAGGTGCTCAGTGGAGGCCTAGGATATACTCCTCCAACAATAGCAAGCGCTTTCCTCTCCAGTGAGCAAAACCAGACTTTCAGAAAATGTGTTCATGGGGCCCTCTCTAGTCATCCCCTCCCCAAATCCTTCTACTTAAAGACTCTGAACACTGTGCCCTGCAAATCCAAACCACTCCCTCCCACTCTCTGCTTTGTTCCGAGTGATCCAGGAGCACCAAGCGAGGCTGGGCCAGGAGCACAGCAGGGGGGTGAGGAAGTCCTCCCCAGCTGTGCTCAGGGCCCACCATGTGAATCCTCCTCCCGTGCAGATGTTAACACAGCCCTCACTCTCTCCACACAGCCACCCGGTCCACCAGCACCCTTGCTTTCCTCACCAGCCTGCTCGCTCGCTAAGCTCCACTAGGGACCCGATGTGGGAGAGACGAGGGGAGCCGCACAAGGCAGGAAGCCTGCTCCCCCACTCAGCGGCCTGGACTCAGACTCCAGAGCCGGGGAGCTCCGGCGGTGCACTACCTGCCGTCTGCATCCCTGATGGCTGCATGGTGAAAACTTGCAAACACCGGACCCACGTGTGGCTAAGCCTCGCCTCTGTGAGAACAGCCTTGTTACTGACACCCCCCAGCACCCAACCAGGAACCAACTGCCTGTGTCCCGCGTGGTGGCTGGCCGGCCTCGCCCCGCCCTCTGGTCTTCTGCTCCGCGTGCAGGGACGCGCGACGTCTAGCTACAGTCACTGTGCACGTGTTGCATGTCAAGTGCCTCCCCACTCAGGCTGTGAGCCCCACGTCGAAAGGGCGCACCCTGGGTCTCACATGTGACCGACTCCCCAGAGCATGAACCATCTCGTTTCTGATGTGTCAGTTGTCCCTGGACATAAAGCCTCCTACTCTGCTCAGTGTGTGACATGAGCAGCCACAGAGCTTTGACAACAGCAAGTGGAGAAACGGAAAGTCCAGAAACAGCGGGGGTGAAGGCAGGGGCCTCACACAGTGGAATGCCAGTGCTACAATGCCTGTTTAATTGAGACCTTGTAATAAAAGTTTAAATACATAAAATTTTTTTTTTTTATCAAAAGACCACCCCCGCGTTCCTGGCCCACGGACGTGGAGGAGGGGTGGTGGGGTCTGGCTGCCTCCAAGGGTGAGGACAAAGCAGCTCCAGCTCTGGCTGCCGTCAGCATCCTCGGAAAATGCTCTGTGAGCGAGTCTGGCCTCAGGGAGGGAGCCCCCGTCTGCAGGGGCAGGAGCCCCCCAGGCATCCCAGCGCTCAGAAGACGAGGAAGAGCAGGGCCTCGTGCCGGGGCAGCACGACGTTCTCCACCGTGCGGTCCATGGCACGCACCTGCTCAGGGGAGGCGGTCAGGAAGGCCAGCGGCCCGATGCGCTGCTCCACACACGAGTGGCACAGGTACCCACCCTTGTTCTCCTTCCTGTTGCTCTGCAGGGCGGGGTAAGGAAAGGAGGGGAGGGGGACAGTTGGAGGACAAGTGTTTTCTACCAATAAGTGAGACCCCCCTCCATCAGACTCCGATGCTTTCAGACCTGCCATGTGGCCCTGAGGTCACATCTCCTCCAGCAAAGCATCAGAGTGGACTCTGCTTTATCAAGTTCCCAGGGCGTATTAAGGCATGAGATGAAAAAGCCAGGAAAAAGCTAGCCGGGCCCCCAGGAAACAGTCCTCACCTCAGCGTCTGCACCAGCCTGCCTCCCAGACTGCCACCCAGCCTGGCCCCACGGGGTCCAGTGTCTGTGACGCTGAGGTCCACAGCGTACCTCCAGACCTCCTCATGGAAGGATCAGACAAGCTTCCCCTTCACCTCCCTCACCCATGGCCTGGACAGGCTCACGGCTGCCTGGTGATAAAGCTCGGATGACTGAGCTAAACGCTGGGAAGGGCAGAGGCAGTGGCCGAGACACATACGTAGGTGATGGGCAGCTTGCGCATGGTGAGCACAGCGTCCACAGGGATGGCGTTGCTGCACTGGTCCACGCAGCAGCGCACCACGCCTGTCTTCAGCACATTACTCGTCAGCTCCGCCTGCAGGAAGTATTCCTGGAAGGAGAGAGCAAGGGTGTCACTGAGTGCCTCTGCAATTTTCTACCTGGACGTCCAACACTCTAGGCCATCATGAGTCTCAAGATAAGAAAAGCACAGACCACAGCAGCTTCCCTTGTTTCTCTGCCTTTTTTCCCTGCGCGTAACACCAACTCCAAAAGAACATGCACAGTGGGACCCAGTCCAGCTACATTCTTACTAAAATGACTGGTTTAAAAAAAAAAAAAGTTTAATGGACAAACAGGTGACACTATTGGCTATAATATTTTAGGACTACTTCTGGATTTTATCTGAGGCTGACCTGCCTCTGCGACATTAAACATGATCTTCATCTTCTCTTCACAGCCCAGTGAGCTTCAAACACCTGCGCATGCCCATTCCCTGAGCCCCTGGCTGTTCCCGTGCACGAGCCCTGAGCCTCTGCTGCTCTACCTGCAAAAGGCACAGACCCAGCACCCAGGTCAGCTGGCTGCTGGAGGAAGATGCACAAGAGCGTGTGTCAGGCGCGCATCGTCTGCACACAGTGGACACCGTGTCAAATGCCAGCACGGAGACGCCCCGAGAACAGGCACCAGGGTCTGGTCTGCCGCCGCCACAGAGGAGGGCAACCAGGGCTGGCACACCAGAAAGACCTCCAATGCTTGCAGACAAAGCAAAGATGATTTCATGGGTTTTTTGGAATTACAACAGCTATTTATCCAATTTTTTTCCCCCCCAAAATCTAGGTCTATGGTTCTGACTTATATGGTTTTTCTGTCTTTCAGGGTCTGCCT
This sequence comes from Madoqua kirkii, assembly GCA_006408675.1. Taxonomy (NCBI): domain Eukaryota; kingdom Metazoa; phylum Chordata; class Mammalia; order Artiodactyla; family Bovidae; genus Madoqua; species Madoqua kirkii. The sequence goes on along the minus strand of SJYC01025160.1, from coordinate 52,790 downwards.
ACCTGCTACAGAAAGAACAGAAAATATACAAATGCTCATGTTCCCGCCAGTGTGTACGAACAACTAACTGCTGACCCAGGGTGGACTTCACCATGTCTGAAACAGGATGCTCCCAGATGGAGTCATAAGCCACAACAGCGAAAAAGCAGAAGTCCTTCCCTCATGCCAGGTCCTTCAGACTAAGAATCATCTGGTCACACAAATGGGCTGTGCTAGCCCCTGGACCAACAGATGTCTCCTAACCAGCCTCAGTAAGAAGGAAGTACTTCTCCAGAGTCTGTGTTCTTTTCTCCTCGGAGAAAGCTCATTTCCCCTATAAAATGTGTACATGAGCAACTGACATGCTTCCAATTGGCTTTAAAAAGTCTGCTAGACTCTAACACAAAACCTGTGGGACTCGAAGACATAAAATTCCCGTGATGAATATGGCAATACCTAGAAAAGTGATACATTCATTATCCTTTACCCCAAAATTTTGACTGTAGAATTGTATCCCCAAGATGCCTTAGCTAAAACAGAAAATGACTTGTGCCTAAGATCATGCCTGGTGGCAAAAGTATTAAAAGCAAAAGACTGGAAAAAATTCAATATCCATGGGTGAGGAACTATATAAATCATGTCAGAAGGATGCAGTAAATACTACTCAGCTGTAAAAAGGAGGAGAAAAAACTTTAGAAACTGATAAAAAGTGAGGTATAGAATATTACAGAATGCTACCTTTCATGGAAAAGGAAAATAGAAAAATACATCTATACATATTTGTCAATATCTGCAAAAGAAAATATCAAAAACTAATTTTTAAAAACTAGCTATCAATGATGGAAGGAGAGAGAGTCTACAAGAGATAGGAAGGGAACAAGACTTCTCAAAGGACACCTGTTACAAAGTTCTGATTTCAGAAACATAAGCTTTATACATTCAAAAAAACAATGAAAAAGACAGCAATCCTTGTTGGGGCTGCAGATAAATACGTCTACCTGCGCTTAAACTGGTGATCAAGTCACAGAGGGGAAAAGACTCATTTCAAGCATGGTACTTCAAAACACTGTACTCTGACTACACATCTTCAGTGGAGTATTGAGAGACAGAGCTGTTAGGAAATCTTTAATGCCACACAGTATTGTCAACAGTAATATTGGTACTACTTGAAAAATTTTACACCCAGAATAATATAAATAAGCAATTAATAAATATGGTTCTGAACCAAGATTTTCAGTATAAGAGAAAAGATTCAAATGTAAAAGAAAGTAAACTATAATGTGTAAAGAAGTAAAAATCCTTAAAGGACTGGGCTGGAGAACCACAAGTGACGAGGGTTGTAAGTGCAACTGGCCACCAGCTCCTGACGGTGCAGACAGAGGGCAGCCACCTCCTGCTCGTTGCACCTGTGTCTCTCTTTCATGTATCTGTGTTGCATTTAACAAGAAGCTTAAATTAAAAACTGGGGTTGAAATGATCACTGTCAAAAATATGGATTTCCTAGCTCTGTCTGCTCAAGAGGTGAACAGTCTGAGCATCACTAAGAGGGAGAGAATCCGAAACCGCTGCCTCCTGACGGGAGACAGCACAGAGTGAAGCCTGCTGCCCCCGCACCATGGAGGGTTCCTGCCGGAACAGTCAGACCCCAGCCCAGTCACGCCCCTCAGGTGACTTCCCGGGATGGACCCAGGGCAGGCGACCGCAGAGCAAACGGAGAAGAGGGGACGCTCCGGGGAACAACCGACGCAGTGTCCACCAACGGTCAGCAGTGAGGGAGGGGCCCTGGGCTGCTCTAGATAAAGAAGTTTATGAGACCTGATGGCCAAGTGTCTGTCTGGGCCCTGATCTGAACAGATCAACTGTAAAAAGACGTTTCTGAGAGAATCATAAAAGTATGATTATGGAGCGAGTGGTAGAGGCCATGTGGAATCACCATAAATTTTATGAGACAATAACGGGGGCTGTGGATATGAAAGGAAATCCCTGGTGTTTCAGAGACATGGACTCCAAACATACGCAGACGTAGGACTGCAATATATCACTGTCTCAACATTAAAATGTCTCAGATTTCCTCATGTAATCCATGTTGTGAAATGGTATCACTGCTCTACAAGCCATCTGTTATCAATTGCCAATGTGATAATTTGCTTCTGTTACAGATCTAACCACTACCGTAACACTGGTTCTACAAGAAAACCACGCTGCAGGTTCTAAGAATACATAAGATCAAAGTTCATGCAGAAACTCATACAACAGGTAGAGATTATTTGTCCATAAAATTTACTCTCTTACTTCACTCTCTGGGATACTGGTTTAGACTAAGAAAAGCCAGGCTTATCTATAAATCAGGAGTCAGCAAACAACTGTCGGTGCTCACCCCAGCCAAAGTCAAAATGTTCTCCAGAGATCTGGTCATGATGAGCCGCTTTTTGGCACGAGTCACTGCTACATACAGTAAATTCCACTCATCCTCAGAAAACGACTCTAAAGAAAGAAAAGGGAAAAAAATATATCAACACACAAGCCTGCTTATAAAAATTTATGTTCTCATCTAAACATTTACTATTCCCCAGCTACCTCGCAAAAATCCCTAACGATCTGCTGGCTTCATAAATGAAGCTTTCCTACAAACACCAACTCCAGAAACAAACAAAACCTTACAAGACAAGGGACACAGCAACTGGAGTTCTTGTTTGTGCTTCCCCTGGCAAGTCCTGGGGGCTTCTTCACTGGCCACCCAGCACCTGGTGCACAGTCAGCAGTGACGTGCCTGGAGCATCGTCATGGCAACCAGGAGGCTGGCAGAAATCAGGCTGATGGAGGTGAAGTCCCTGGACAGACAGACCTCAGCCGCAGCCACACAAGGGTCCCGGGGGGCCTGTGCCTCCTGTCTTGGGGTCTATGCTCTTCCCTCCAAACGCCGTCCCTCTCCCTCAGCCAGTCTGGATGGGCTCGCACAGTTTCCGCCCTGTCAGTGCCTGCACACAGGAGTACTCCACAAGTTCTAGGGTGGGGGTGTGGGCACACATGAGGAGCTGTGCCATCCACCCTAGAAGGGTGGCACAGGATGAGGCCAAACACCACAACACTGAACTCTGGAGCAGAGAAGAGTTTAATGCAGGGCCCTGCAAGGAGCTGGATGGCTTGTGCCCTAAACAGCCCAAACTCAAGAGCTCTCAGCAAAGCCCTTTTCTAGGGAAGGGGAGGGAGGGGTGAGTGAGTTGTTGCCAACATTTTGGTGGCAGAGCCTGTGTTCCTGAGGTCAGGTCATGGTCAGGGAACGATACTCCTGTAAACCTCCACCAAGTGAATATTATGCTCTGTTCTGATAAGAAAGGACACAGTCCCCAGGCACAACCGTCACCCTGAGGTCCAGTCCTGGCTGAGGGGAGGCAGATCTCAGCTGGTGCCTCCCTCAGGGCCAGGCCTCCAGACCCTGTGCGGCTGTCATCACTGAGGGAGCCGGGCACCCAGGCCCTAACGGCCCTCAGCTCCGCAGGCTGCCAGTACGCTGGGGGCAGACCCCATAGACCGTGATACACGCAGACGGCTGCAGCCATGAGGTCTCAGAGGCAGGAATCAGGGACCGGGTCACCACTTCAAGGCGTGGGCCCAGCCATGGTGCAGTCCTGGTGAAGGCTCTGGAGCCCTGCAGGACAAGGCCCCCAGCCTGTGCCCTGGGCCCCCGGCTCACGTGCTGGCCCAGGGCTGGGTGAGCTGAAGGACCCCGGGGAGAAAGCCAGGCTCCGCCTCTCACCTCACCCTCCTGATGACCACCACCCCGCTGATAGCTGGCTTAGTGGACCGCTAAAAGTCGCTCCCTGACAGCCGGCTGCCTGTGGGAGGGGCCTCTGTGGCACCAACCAATGAGAGAGCAGGGCTGCTAACAGTCTGGCAGTAACCGTAAGGCACAGTGACAATCTCCTGGTAAGGACTGCATGAGGCCACACTCTATTACATTATTGAATAAACTTCACTTCTTCAAGACAGAGCAGCTGGGATCTCTGTGGCCACTGTGTCTCCCTGCTCTAAGCAACGTATGCTATGCTCAACACAATGTCTTCCTCTTATTTTAGGAACATATTTGTCAGAGATTAAGGAATTTTTAGTATTTCTATTTGGGGCTCGCCCATGCAGGCTATGACCCAAATTTTGACTCCATGACTTAAGAGAGAGATTTTTGTTTGTTTACAGGAAGACTTCAAATGGTTTCATTCTAAGACTTGAACCCCAGACCAACAGCACTGATGCTTAGAGTTTGACAGGTAGCCTCAAGTATAAACTGATACAAAAGAAGAAAAATGATAGTGTACACTGACGCCTTTTAAGATTCCAAGGCCTCTTTAATTAAAAAAAAAAAATTACAGAAAAAAACACCCTGGTGGGTAGGTAAACTATGATTTTAAGCTTCTGTCTGATGGGGAAAAACCAAGATGCGATAAATCCACCTGCCCTTGGAGTAGCCTGACAGAGGTAGGCCCTGGAAGCTCAGTTTTTCTAAAAACCCCAGTCTAAGAATAATACATTTAGGACCAGAAAGACCTTTCTGTTCTAGGAGGATCCTTCCGAGAGGCCACACCATCCCAGAAAAAGCAAGGCAGCCCCACAACGGGGACTCTGTCTGCTCACCGACTCTGAAGTGGGGCAGCTGTGCGAGGTTGTGCCTGGCACAGGGCACTTTCACAAAATCGTCCAGGACATGCACGGTGTCAAACTCCAGGCCCTTGGCCTTGTGCACGGTGCCCAAGATGTACTCTGCAGCAGAAACACAGCCAGCCGTCAGCCAGGGCAGGCAGGGGGACGGGGGAGGGGAAGGTGTATGCTGCTCTAAGCGCGCTTTCTCGCCCGGGGCAGCTCTGCAGAAGAGGGAACCTCAGTCTGAGAAAAAAAAGGGAGCGAGGGAGACAGTAAACAGGTGAGGGGAATGAGAAACCCACTGCAGGGGCTGAGGACATAGCAGAGTCCGGCCCAGAGCTCACGGCTACCGCCTGCCCCCACTTCCTGCACGCGAGGGAGGGGACAGAGGCCCTGGGGAGGGCAGGGGCTTGCCACAGTGGCAGAGCTGGGGCTCAGGGGCCCCTTCTTCCAACTGGAAGTAGAGCAGAAAGAGAGGGGGGCGGGAGGGAGGCAGCCCGGCTCCCCTCGGCGGGTGCAGCCGCCCCGGTCAGTGAAGTCCACGCTGGCAAGAGGCCCAGAGGCCCCCTCCGCCCCACGTCCTCACCTGCGAAGTCCAAGTCCTCTATGTGGCACCGCTCTATCCTCGCCACCAGCTCTGGAAGGCGGATGTTGTACTTCTCCACGACTGCGATCTTGGCTTCCAGCTCCTTGTCCTCGGCCGCGGTCACGTACCGCTTGAAGCCGCTGAAGCCCTCTTGTGCGCCCACCTCCTGATGAACTTGTCCTTAATGACGAGGTTTCCTAGAGGGAACATGCATGTGGGTCAGGAGGACGCAGCTGCACCCACACTCAGTGGTGGCAGTTCTGCATTCTTAACGGACCACGAGACAAATGAATGGTCTCAGAGTGGTCTCAGAGCTGGGGACCCGGGTCCAGGCCTGATGGCACCAAAGCCTGCCCTGGCGGCCGCAGTGAGTCAGCACAGTGACCCGTGCGTCAAGTTCAGGGTCAAGAGCCCTGCCCTTGAGATCCCTGCTCATTGGGGATTTGAAACAACGCAGTAATGAAAAAGCCAGCGTGCTATGGAAGTGTTAGAAACGATCGCACAGGGCCCAGGTAGAAGTCACCACGTGTAAGGTCCTCAGGTAGATGGAACAGAAAGGGAGTGAGAACGATGGCCACGAGGCCAGTGTGTGAGAGAGAGATCTAAGCTCCCGAGAACAGGGCCTGGAAAGAGCTGTTATCGCCTCTGAGAATAGGCAGCCTCGGGCACCGCGCCATCGCCAGAAGCAGCACATCGGCTCCTCCAGGGCAGACATCAAGCAACTCAAGCGCACCTCCCGCCCGACACCAGGTGCCTGTGCCTGCCCCACGCAGCCAGGCAGTACTCACGTTTCTTCCGTTCTTCCTCTGGCTGGAGAAGTGTCCAAATATCAATGATTCTGTCCAATCCAAACGATTTAATCCCCTGAAAAAGTTTGCTGGTGAAACTTTGGGCTTCTCTTCATTCTTTGTTTTTGTTACTGTTGTTAACAAGACTAAGTAAGAGGATGTACAGGTGGGATTCTGAAGTGAGCTGGCTTCTTGGAACTGACTCTCAAACTGCACCCAGAGCATAAATGTGGCAAGCTGCTGTGTGTGCACACAGGCAAGAAGGGCATGCACTTTTTTAGAGAGAGCAGGGGAAAAGGTCCGCGGTCCTTGCTGGGCCTTACTTTACAGGACTCGCTGGAGCAGAAGAGCCGGGGCTGAGTGTCTCCTAGCGCAGACGCAGGACAGTCACCCCAACTGCTGTGTGCAGGATGAGTGTGAGCGCGTGGGGCACTTTCATCGGCTCTGTGTGGGGGTGAGGTTTCCAAGCAAGAGCGGAGGACAGACATGCACTCCTACCCCGATCAAGTGAATCCGGGCAGGCACCTCTCCCTCTGTGACCCGGACGGCCTCGTCAAACACGTTGGCGTTGGTGCGAGACAGAAGAGCCACCTGCCCCTTCGAGTCACCCCGGATGCCACCTTGAGGGAGAGAGCACAAACTCTGGGACAGATCCAGGCAACGAGGGAAGCTAACCTGTGTAACAAACACGAGGAACTGCAGCCTTACTCTGATGGTTGCCTCCAACCAATGTCTTCTTCCTCACTCGCTTGCACACATCCAAGATGGTGGCTCCCACGTAGGCTATCTCCACACCAAACCGGAAGCTCTGGGAGAAGGACAGAACACGTGGTGTTAGCACCCACTGAGGGAGAGCACACTGCCGCCGCCACCGAGGCCTGGCCTCTGCAAGCCCTGCCGCACGTTCCTGACTCGCCCAGCCTTGAGAGGGTCCTTGCAAATTCCCTCCTGCACAGCCACGCATACGAACAGGAGCCTCAGTGGCAGACATCACTATTCTAAGTTTTCAAAACAGCGTTTTCTATCTTGAAACCTGAGACTGACCTTTTGTCTTTATCTCTTGCCCCTGAATCCAAACTCTGACAATCTTTTCACCACATTTTCTACACTCTCTTATAGCTGCTCCCAGCATAGCTCAGAAACCCCCGCCTCGTGTCTCACCTGCTTGGCCTCCACCCTCCTCTCCTGCCCCTTCTCTCAGCCAGATGAATCCTCTGCCACACACTTTCATAAAGCCCTGTGCCTCGCCGCAAACAGGAAGAGCAACCCACGAAGAAAGGGGTAGGGTGTGGATTCTCAGGACCCTCTCAGCCCCTTTGTTCCCTGAGACCAGCAGCAGACTTTGCTTTTAAGCAAATCCCTCATTCTTTCCAAACACCATCTGAAGAAAGAACATAAATTACATGAATTATACACAGAAGATCAAGGGGGGAGGGTGCAACTCTCTGCCCCCTGAGGCTCCTTCAACACCAATGTAGAGCTGCTGCCCCCTGAGGAAGGCACAGACGAGATCAAAGTGGATGTTACAACATACAGCATTACCCACAGCTACTCTTACTGTACCGAGCACAGTGTTTCTTGGGAAAAAATACATAAATAAAACCACTGCTCTACTTAACAAGGCGTGAGAAAGATCACCAAGTCCTGAGCATTTCCCGGCCCCTCCCCGGCCCCGCCCACTGCATGTGGCAAAATAATTTCCTACCCTTCGAAGCAGCACCCAACGCACTAATTCCTTGACCTCTGCAGCTGGAAAGTCAGTGCTTTTGCCCAAACTCATGGTGTTTACTGCCTTTCCCCACCCATTTATAATTTGAGGTAAAGAAGTATTACCTGTTTGGGTGGCCAGCAAGAACACAGTCGAAAGAGAGCAAGATTTCCAACAAGCAGTACTTAGCCGCTACAGAACTATTCTAAGTGGCACTGTTCAGAGTTGATCAGTCGTGTCTGACTCTCTGCAACCCCATGGAATGCACACACCAGGCTTCCCTGTCCTTCACCGTCTCCTGGAGTTTGCTCAAACTCATGTCCATCGAGTCAGTGAGGCCTTCTAACCATCTCGTCCTCTGTCGTCCCCTTCTCCTCCCGTCTTCAATCTTTCCCTGCATCACGGTCTTTCCCAATGTGTCAGTTCTTCACATCAGGTGGCCAAAGTATTGGACTTTCAGCTTCAGCATCAGTCTTTCCAATGAATATTGAGGACTGATTTCCTTTAGGATGGACTGGTTTGATCTCCTTGCAGTCCAAGGGACTCTCAAGAGTTATCTTGAACACTACAGTTCAAAAGCATCAATTCTTTGGTGTTCAGCTTTCTTTATAGTCCAACTCTCACATATATACATGACTACTGGAAAAACCATAGCTTTGACTACACGGACCTTTGCCAGCAAAGTAATGTTTCTGCTTTTTACCATGCTGTCTAGGTTGGTCATAGCTTTTCTTCCAAGGATCAAGTGTCTTTAAATTTCATGGTTGCAGTCACCATTTGCAGTGATTCTAAAGCCCAAGAAAATAAAGTCTGTCACTGTTTCCATTGTTTCCTCCATCTAGTTGCCATGAAGTGATGGGGTCAGATGCCACAATCTTTGTTTTTTGAATGCTGAGTTTTAAGCCAGCTTTTTCACTCTCTTCTTTCATTTTCATCAAGGGACTCTTGAGTTCTTTGCTTTCTGCCATAGGCTGGTGTCATCTGCATATCTGAGGTTACTGATATTTCTCCCAGCAATCTTAACCTGTGTTTCATCCAGCCCAGCATTTTTCATAATGTACTCAGCATGTAAGTTAAATAAGCAGGGTGACAATATATAGCCTTGATGTACTCCTTTCCTGATTTGGAACCAGTCTGTTGTTCCATGTCTGGTTCTAACTGTTGCTTCTTGACTTGCATACAGGTTTCACAGGAGGCAGGTAAGGTGGTCTGATATTCCCACTGCTTGATGAATTTTCCACACAAATTTATCGTGATTCACACAGTCAAAGGCTTTAGCATAGTCAATGACACAGAAGCAGATGTTTTTCTGTAATTCTCTTGCTTTTTCCATGATCCAACAATCATAGGATGTTGGCAATCTGGTCTCTGGTGCCTCTGCCTTTTCTAAATCCAGCTTGAGCATCTGGAAGTTCTTGGTTGATGTACTATTGAAGCCTAGCTTAGAGAATTTTGAGCATTATTTTGCTAATGTGTGAAATGAACACAACTGTGTAATAGTTTAAACATTCTTTGGCATTGCCTTTCTTTGGGATTGGAATGAAAGTTGACCTTTTCCAGTCCTGTGGCCACTGCTGAGTTTTCCAAATTTGCTGGCATATTGAGTGCAGCACTTTAGCAGCAGCATCTTTTAGGATCTGAAGTAGCTCAGCTGGAATTCCATCACCTCCACTAGCTTGTTTATAGTGATGCTTCCTAAGGCCCACTTGACTTTGCACTCCAGGATGTCTGGTTCTAGGTGAGTGATCACATCACCATGGTTACCTGGGTCATTAAGATCTTTCTTGTATAGTTTTGTATATTCTTGCTCTTAATCTCTTCTGCTTCTGTTAGGTCCATACCATTTCTGTCCTTTATTGTACTCATCTTTGTAAGAAATGTTCCCTCTTTATCACCAATTTTCTTGAAGAGATCTCTAGTCTTTCCCATTCCACTGTTTTCCTCTATTTCTTTGCATTGTTTACTTAGGCTTTCTTGTCCCTCCTTGCTATTCTTCAGAACTCTGCATTCAGATGGATCTCTCTTTCCTTTTTTCCTTTGCCTTTTGTGTCTCTTCTTTTCTAGCTATGTGTAAGGCCTCCTCAGACAACCATTTTGTCTTTACAATAGGAGTGCATGATCTGAGCCACAGTTAGCTCCCAGTTTTATTTTTGCTGAGCACTTCTCCATCTATATAAAGCTTCTCTTCTATATAGAGCATCTATAGAGCTTCTCCATCTTTGCTGCAAATAACACAACCTGATTTCGGTACTGACCATCTGGTCATGTCTGTGTGTAGAGCTGTCTCTCGTGCTGTTGGAAGAGGGTGTTTGCTATGACTAGTGCATTCTCTTGGCAAAACTCTGTTCACCTTTGTCCTGCTTCATTTTGTACTCAAGGCAAACTTTCCGTTTACTCCATGTATCTTTTGATTTCCCACCTTTGCATTGCAGTCCCCAGTGATGAGGCTTTCCTGAAAGCTCAGTTGGTAAAGAATCTGCCTGCAGTGCAGGTGATCTGGTTTGATTCCTGAGTTGGGAAGATCTGCTGGAGAAGAGCTAGCCCACGCCAGTATTCCTGGGCTTCCCTAGTGGCTCAGCTGGTAAAGAATCTGCCTGCAATGCAGGAGACCTGGATTAGATCCCCGGGTTGGGAAGATCCCCTGGAGAAGGGAAAGGCTACCCACTCCAGTATTCTGGCCTGAAGAATTCCATGGACTGTATATTCCATGGAGTTGCAAAGAGTTGCACATGACCGAGTGACTTTTACTCACCCCTATGATAAAAAGGACATCTTTTTTTGGTGTGTTCTAGAAAGTCTTCATAGAACCAGGCAACTTTAGCTTCTCCTGCATCAGTGGTTGGAGCAGAGACTTGGATTACTATGATACTGAATGGTTCACCTTGGAAATGAACAGAGGTCATTCTGTCGTTTTTGAAATTGTACCCAAGTACTGCATTTCAGACTCTTGTTGACCAAGAGGGCTACTCCCTTTCTTCTAAGGGATTCTTGCCCACAGCAGTAGATATAGTGGTCATCTGAATTAAATTTGCCCATTCCGGTCCATTTTAGTTCACTGATTCCTAAAATGTCGATGTTTTCTCTTGCCATCTCCTGTTTAACCACTTCCAATTTACCTTGATTCATGGACCTAACATTCCCGGTTCCTATGCAGCATCGGAATTTACTTTCACCACCAGATACATCCAAAATTGGGCACTGTTTCCACTTTGGCTCAGTTTCTTCAATCCTTCTGGAGCTATTTCTCCGCTCTTCTCCAGCAGCATATTGGGCACCTACTGATCTGGGAGTTCATCTTTTGGTGTCATATCCTTTTACCCTTTCATACTGTTCATGGGGTTCTCTACTCCACCATCTTGATGTTTCCTTTTCTAAGTGAGCCATCCCCAAATTATCAAGATGCACAAGGCCATGCTGATACAAACCAATAAATGAAAAACTGAAAAGAAGAAACAGTATCTCCTTCACAGAAGAATTCCAAACAATCTATGTGGATATTCCAACTCTTGTTCTTAACTGAGGGCTGCGAGCCATGACTATGTTTCCACTTTGGCTCAGTTTTTCAATCCTTCTGGAGCTATTTCTCCGCTCTTCTCCAGCAGCATATTGGGCACCTACTGATCTGGGAGTTCATCTTTTGGTGTCATATCCTTTTACCCTTTCATACTGTTCATGGGGTTCTCTACTCCACCATCTTGATGTTTCCTTTTCTAAGTGAGCCATCCCCAAATTATCAAGATGCACAAGGCCATGCTGATACAAACCAATAAATGAAAAACTGAAAAGAAGAAACAGTATCTCCTTCACAGAAGAATTCCAAACAATCTATGTGGATATTCCAACTCTTGTTCTTAACTGAGGGCTGCGAGCCATGACTTCCTTTCTGGGCACACAGTGTGGAAAGCAGAGATGGAGGTGAAGGTGGGTGGGTGTGGGTCATGTCACGGTAGAATCACCCACACCCCAGCTCAGCCAGGCCACCAAGACAATGTCATCAGTTGTAAATCATGTTGATGGTATGGACCCAAATATCAGTGTAACCACCAGACAAATGCCATTAGAGGGGCATGTGACAAGACACCTAACTGGTGCCCTTCAAGGTCACCAGGACCAAGGCAAGCCAGAGAAACCACAGAGCACAGTCAACAGGAGCCTAGAAGACTTGACAACTAAATGCAGTGGGGTCATCTGAATAAGAGTGGAATAGGAAAAGGATAAGAATTTGGTAAGAACCAGGGAATCTGAATAAACTGTGGACTTTAGCTGATAATACTGTGCCCACACCAACACATTAACTGTGGCAAATTCATCACTCGAATACTGGAGAACGCCAAGTGCAGCATGTGTAAGGACTGTCCGTACTGTCTTCTCGACTTTTTTCTAGATCTGAAACTAAAAACGTCCATTATAAAAAATTCCTCTGTGCTGACGTCGTCCTAGATCACTAGAGCACACAATAATAGAAAGCCTGGGGACAGCGTCACAGACTGGGGCCCGGGGGTCCCCGGAGCAGAACTCAACGGGGCAGCTGATGCCTGTGTGCGTCGGCACCGCGCACACTCCCTAACTGGGAGCTCCCTCAGGCAGTGGTTCCCAGATTCCTGTTTCAGGACTTCCTCACGCTTCAGAAAACCAGTGAGGACCTGAGGAAGCTTGTATTTATGTGAGTTTTATCTATCTACAATTACCATGTTAGTAATTTTAGTTAATTTAAACATTAACAACAATAATCTCATTACGTGATAACACAAAGGACACGTTTTTCAAAAACTGTAGTCTCCCTCCCTCCAAAAAAATATTTTAGAGACAAGTGTCACTACTGCATTTTTGCAAATCTCTTTAGTTCCCAGCTTAAGAGAGGAGAGAGATTCTCGGGGCTCTGTGGGTGTCCAGCCTGGTGTGACGGCTTCACACAGATGCGTGCTGAGTCTTTCCGGGCAATCAAGGCTCCAGGGGTTGCTGTGCTTGTGCTGGAAACTAGTTTTTCAAAATCTGGATTTCACTTGAAAGCAGGACTTTTTTTTGGCAATGAACATTTGTTAGCTGTTCCCCTTGAAGATGAGGCTCATCACATTCACTCCTGAGAAAATGCCACATCCCCAAGTCTGAACAACCAGAGTTGGTCTGTCGACTGTCCATTCAAGTACAAAAGGAAGCAGCAGCCGGTGGAGCTCGCAACAGTCACAGAAGTGCCCTAAGTGAGAGCGGCCGGCACACTGCACGGGCACAAGGGCGTCCCTCTCCTTCCCATTCCACACACGGACTGCTGCAGAGACAGGCTCAGGGCCTCTGACAGGGTCTGCAGGACAGAAACACTCTTCCCTCTGCTATCAGGGATGCTCTTAGTGAGCGCCTTGCACTGAAGAATACAGAGACTGCAAGGGCAGGCTGGCACTGAGGCCACGGCTCACTGCTGGCTCTGCATCATCCCAGTGCAAATGTCAACACGGCGCAAAAGGCAAGTGACTATTTTGAAAACCGTTCTGACTTTGCAGACCCCCGGGAACCACGGAGAGCCCCTACTTAGAGGCGTGGATTTGCTGCACACTGTGAGCTCAGGCAAAACCTTCCACGGGGCCCAGCACACAGGCAGCACCGGAAAACCGGGGTGGGGAACCCCACATAGACTTGTGTTATGTGTGTGTGTATGTGTACATGCGTCTGGGGGCTGGGAAGCAAAGAAGAGTCTTACCTGTGTGAGATAGAAGACGTGTGTGTGAGGGACCGTGAACAGAGCATTGACGGCGCCGCGGAAGGTGTAGATCTGCTGGTGGGGGTCTCCCACAAAGATCTTCCCACAGGGCTGAGACAAAACGATGTTCATGATGGCTGCAATCCAGAAGGGGCAAGTAAGCGCTGTGACACAAGGCCCACCCACACAGCAAAAAGAAACCAAATGGGAGACAGGAAAGGGTAAGAACGCTTGCATACTGGATGGCAGGGTATCCTTCCCTGCAGGGCACATGCACTCAGTCCAAGGAGACAACTTTCATCGTGTATTTATTTCTGGACATGCTGCGAGGCATGTGAGATCTCAGTTCCTGACCAGGGATGGAACCCACGTCCCCTGCAGTGGAAGTGCAGTGTCCTAACCACGAACCATCCAGAAGTCCCCAAGAAACAAGCTTATAACAGGCAAACAGTTTCTAATCCTACGAATGCAGATTGTTTTTACTTCTGAACATGCAACTGTGTCTAAGAAATCATAGAGGCAAATATAAAATGATGCAAATTATCCTCTTTAATATAATAACTTGGGGCTTAAAGATGACCTACCAAGTCACATTATTTTTTATCAGCCACTAGGACACACAGGCAGCACCGGAAAACCGGGGTGGGGAACCCCACATAGACTTGTGTTATGTGTGTGTGTATGTGCACATGCGTCTGGGGGCTGGGAAGCAAAGAAGAGTCTTACCTGTGTGAGATAGAAGACGTGTGTGTGAGGGACCGTGAACAGAGCATTGACGGCGCCGCGGAAGGTGTAGATCTGCTGGTGGGGGTCTCCCACAAAGATCTTCCCACAGGGCTGAGACAGAACGATGTTCATGATGGCTGCAATCCAGAAGGGGCAAGTAAGCGCTGTGACGCAAGGCCCACCCACACAGCAAAAAGAAACCAAATGGGAGACAGGAAAGGGTAAGAACGCTTGCATACTGGATGGCAGGGTATCCTTCCCTGCAGGGCACATGCACTCAGTCCAAGGAGACAACTTTCATCGTGTATTTATTTCTGGACATGCTGCGAGGCATGTGAGATCTCAGTTCCTGACCAGGGATGGAACCCACGTCCCCTGCAGTGGAAGTGCAGTGTCCTAACCACGAACCATCCAGAAGTCCCCAAGAAACAAGCTTATAACAGGCAAACAGTTTCTAATCCTACGAATGCAGATTGTTTTTACTTCTGAACATGCAACTGTGTCTAAGAAATCATAGAGGCAAATATAAAATGATGCAAATTATCCTCTTTAATATAATAACTTGGGGCTTAAAGATGACCTACCAAGTCACATTATTTTTTATCAGCCACTAGGAAAAAAAAACATTGTTCATTCTGAATTGACTACCTTTTCTCTTCGGCATGAGTCTCTGTCCTAATAATGTGATGAGCTAGGCTCAGCCAATAATTTAAGAATAACCCAAGCTAAATATTCAGAGGAAAATAAGCCTCCTTTGGGTGGAGGTGAGGGCAGAGACTGTTGAAATCTGGAATCAAAGAATAAAGGATTTCAGAGTGACTAAGCATCAGACACCCCTTCTCCTACTACAGATAAGAACCACGGACTCACTGCACACATGTCCTCTGACACATGCATGATGCAGTTTCTATGTGTTTGAGACCTCTGGTGTCCCGAATGCTTTATCACCTGGGGTGCAGTCCTGGGCCTCGTCCACAAAGATGGCGTCAAAAGAGGCCAGCAGGGGCTTGCTGAGCTGCCAGAGTTTCAAGTAGCCTAGGAGAAGGGGCAGAAGGGTCAGAACATGGGGTGAGGCGGGTCCACACGGGGTCAGGGGTCAGGGCAGGCCCACGCGTACCATCGTGTGTCATGTGGTAAGCCTCCTCCTTGCACTCGCCCAACTTCCGCATGTTGTCCCAAAGCCGGCTCGCTTCGGGACTCCATTCTAGAAAGCAAGGGACAGGGTGATGCCGAGGTCAGGGCCCAGAAATAAGGGGTTCACGTGTGTGCACGGGTCAGAGAGAAGGCTCCAGCACATGGTGAGTGGCGGCCCCTCCCTGACCTCCCCCAGCTCCTTGAGGGCCTCGTGACGCCACCAGGCACCCGGACAGCAAGCAGCCAGGGCTGGACCACAACCAGCGGCAGAGCATCTCTCCAGGAGCACAGCATCCAACGAACCAGGAGAGGCTGGATGATTCCTCGAGATTTATGACCCATGGTGATTATAATTCACAAGGAGTGTGGCCAGGGACTTCCCTAGCAGTCTGGAGATGAGGGCTCAGTGCTTCCACTCCACGGGGCACACGCTAGATCCCCAGTCAGGGAACTAGGATCCCACATGCTGTGCAGTGGGAGTGAGGGGAAAACTGACCAATGACTGGAAGGAACTGATCCAAGTTAGAAGAGAGATGCTTCATCCCCAGATCCTGGGACTAGCCGACCCCTGAGGAGCTCTGCAGGCCAAGCTGAGGGCCCTGTGAGGACCATACTCACCGAAGACTGTGGACACCCTGCTGCCACACCCGCCTGTGGCCTGCCTCCACCTCTGCCTCTCGCCAGCAGCTCTGAAGACACCGAAGGCTGGACAACCCGAGCCCAGGTCACGCCCTCAACCTCCCAAGCCTTAACTCCAGGGAGACCGAGCCGCTCACCAGCTTTTCGCTCTGTTCCACCATGACTCGTTGCCCCTGGCTGTTCTTGCACCAGATGGGCACATGGTCAATAGTCAGCTCCTCATCGGCAGAGGCGAAAAAGTTTTCCAGAGTCTTGCACACAAGTTTGGCCCTGATGAAGCCACCCTTCCCTTCAGTGAGGACGGAGTTGACCATGAAGGGGGTTAACTTGAAGAGATTCAGCTTCTTCTTCAACTGGTACCTGCAACGCACGTTCCGAGGGCACAGGGTCAGCCTTCCTGGCCACACAGGACTTGTGTGCCCCCAGGCCTCCCCACCTTCTCTCCAAATGACCACCAGGTTGCTGGCAGTGGCTCCTCCAGGTGAGGAAACCAGCGAGGGGCTGAGTGAGGTCCTTGTAGGACCAGAAAGGGCTCCTCTAGGCTTTCCAGTATTCCAATCTAATAACCCAGGAGACAAAGGGGCTCACAGCAGACCCTGCCGTTTCATGGTGTGGATCCAACTCCAGGAGGCCCCGGGAGGACCTTGAACCTCCCTACAGCCTTCTCACCCAACAGGGCGTGGCTCAGGGCCCTGGAGCCTGAGTCTAGCACCCCTCAGCCCCACCCTCTCCCTTCCCACTTCCAAGTAGAATCTGAACTGATCAACCAGGCTGGTGGTACCTGGTACTTCAGACATGGTTGTCTGACCTGTGCCTCAACTCCAGAGACATGAGCATGCCTCCCTCAGTTGACAATGTATCCCTCTGGGGTAGACGTACAAATCACTAAATCTTTCTTTGTATTCCCTGCTTGTAAACGGAGATAAGGCACTACGTCTTCCCCTGTCACTGTGGTGTGCTGAGTGCAATGTGAAAGCGGCCCCACGATGCTCACTTGCGCCCAATGTGACCATAGGCCATGGAGTGGAAGGTCTTGCAGATGACGTTGCTGGGAAGACGAGCTCAGCCTGCTTGGCGATACTCTTGTTGAAGGTCACGTATAGAAACCTGCTCTGAGACCACTTCTCAGCATACTTGACCAGCGTGGAGGTCTTCCCGGTGCCTGGAGACGCCAAGAGGAAGGGAGGTCACCCTCTGACCAGGAAGAACTGCCCCAACGGTGCCCTAATCAGGATCTTCCCGTGCTCATCTCGTTACCGGCCAGGGACAGTGGCAAGTCTTCCAGCACAGATGAGACCCAGAAGCTAGGAAGTGAAGGGAGCGGCAGAGCTGAGACAGAGCCACCCAGGTTGGGGTCGCAGCCCCAGCTGCTCTAGCGAGGGGCCCATTGACTTCCTTGCGCTTTGGTCTGCTCCTCAACCGTGTGCGTGTAACACACAGGGAGAGAAAGCACTATGAGCAGTGGTCAGACAAAGAGTGACCGAGTACTGTAGCAGCCAGCTAGCACAATCAGCTGACTGAGGCAACACATTGGACCACACCCCCGGGGATGCAGGTTAGAGTCGGAAGGCAGAAGCCCTTCTAGGTTTCACCCTACAGAAAGCCAGGAACTCCTGACGTTGTCTGAACAAGACAGTCACACGACCTGCTGCCCCACAGCCACCTGTGTGTGAGCAGACACGAGGACACGTAACAGGCTGGGTCAGTCCCACAAACTATGGACCATTTGCCCCCAGGAACTCCAGGGTGGATGCTCCCTGGAGTGGTAAGAAAATGCCATTATTCCTTGACAACTGCTTTTTAGATGATTTAATTACAGAAGGGGAATACCAGGTGATGGTAAGATGCTCCAGCAGGGAGAGGGAAGGGGGAGGCAGCCCCTTACCTGCAAATGCCATTATTTTCACCACCTGGAGAGGCTCCATCTTATGGCTTAGGATCAGCTGTTGTTCATGTGTCAGCTGGATGGCTGTTTTCTTTCTAATCATTACAGAAGAAAAATCAGGAAAAGAGCAAGGAACTGAAAAGATCAGGGATAGACTACCAAAAACCAAATAGGAAAAACCAAGTGGATGAATAAAATTTAACGAGAAAAAAAAAAGGAGAAGGGACTTTCCTGGTGGTGCGGTGGATAAGAATCCACCTGGCAAAGCAGGAGAGACAAGTTCACTCCCGGTCCTGGAAGATCCCACATGCCGTGGAGCAACTAAGCCTATGAGCCACGAGTACCAAGCCTCTGCTCTAGAGCCTACAAGTCACCAACTACTGAGTCTTAGTGCCGAGAGCCCATGGTTCCACAAGAGAAGCCACCACAGTGGGAAGCCTGCACATCATGACTTAGGAGTGGATCCTGCTCACTGCAACTAGAGAAAAGCCTGTGCGGTAGTGAAGACCCAACAGGGCCAAAACTTCAAAAAATAAAATTATTTTTAAAAAAGAATGCTCTCTTCTTTAAGAAAAAGAGAAAAAGGAGAGGGTGGTCCTTCAGAGTGATAAAAACATTCTAAAACTAGATTATGATGTTAGCTGAACACTCAGTAAATCTACTGAAAATTACTGAATTTAACAATTAAAATGGATGATTTTTATCCAATATAAACCATAACTCAATACTTAATACAAAACCCTTTTTCTCCTTAAGTGTGACAGTCACGAATCAAAGAGGACAACACACCACAACACATCTACAGACAGACGTACCCGGACCAGACAGATGGTTCCTCTTTGTCTCCTGAGGCCTGAGCACAGGAATTCTCCTGAAGATACAGGCAATAGAAAATGTTGTAGTGAATCCTAACAGGAAGAAAGGAGATTAGAGATTTTCATATTCAGTCACAATCTGTATATGACTTTTCCTCAGACTCCTAACTGTTGCTAAAAATAAAATATGTACCATTATTTTACAAAAATAAAGAAGCAAAGGGCTTAAATGTACCAAGAGCTGAGGTGTCTTTAGCAGCAGTGTTGGAGGTAAGCAGCAGTGCAGGTAAATATCTGGAGAGCGTGTTCTGGGAGAGAGGCCTGGCTGCAGGGGCCAGAGGAGACTGGCACATGCTCTCGAGGAACAGGACGCAGCCACGACTGCGCACGCGGCCCGGGACCCTGCATGACCAGAGAGCGCCTCCTCTCCCCGGAGTGCGCTCGCTTGCAGGCACCATCACACTCTGGTCTCTCCAAGAACCCGGGGCGTGGTGGGCAGGGGCCCCCCCGGGGCCCATACCGGTTGCTGATGCTGATCCCCTTCTCCCGCATGGCGTAGAGCAGCACGGCGAGGCAGTACAGGGTCTCGGTGACGTCCGGCACGGTCACAGTGGAGCTGGGCCGCCGCAGGCAGAAGAGCAGCTGCTGGATGTCGCTGACGCTGCTGGACAGGAGCACGATGGCCGCCACCAAGGCCCACACGTTGACGCCCTGAGGATGGAGGCGGACGGGGTGAGAGAGGAGACCCGAAACACAGTGGGCGAGAAGCACACGGGACAACGATGAGGAAAGTCAGGCTCAGGGTTCATGCGTCCCCTACAGACCCGCTGCAAGGAGGCCAACTTCCCAAATGACACTTGGGAAACACCGGGAACATCTCCTCTTACCCTGGATTCCTTCCTTCTCATCACTTTTGGATATGACTTCTCAGTTTCTGTTGACTGAATAATATTTATAAAGTCCCTAATATAAGACCCTGCACAGAGGTAATCCATACTCTTCCCACCCAGGTCAGTGTGAGCTCTCAGGTCCAGACACTCAAGTCCAACAAGCTTACTAATAAATGTGCCAAAAAGGGCGGGTAGAAAGAAAACAGCAGTCTTTACAGAGAAGTCAAGGCTGATAGTTCAATGGCATGAAGATGTTAATTTACTATTGACCTTCCCTGGTGGCTCAGTGGTAAGGAATCCACTTGCCAATGCAGGAGACAAGGGTCTGACCCCTGATCCAGACAGATCCCACATGCCACGGAGCAGCGAAGCCTGCGCGCCACAACTGCTGAGCCTCTGCTCTGGAGCCTGTGAGCAGCAACTATCGACGCCCACTCGCCCGCAAGCCTGTGCGCTACGGGAGGAGCCACCGCAATGAGAGGCCGGAACGTCACAAGTGGAGAGGAGCCCCTGCTTGCTGCAACTGAGAGAAGCCCGTGCAGAATGAAGGCCCAGCACAGCCTAAAACATACATTTTAGAAAGAAATGCTAATCTACTACTTTACCTTACGATTATTTAATAACTTATTAATGGCGCTTCCCTGATGGTCCAGTGGCTAAGACTCCGCACTCCCAATGGCAAGGGCCCGGAGTTGGTCCCTGATCGGGGAATCAGATCCCCGTGACGCAGCTAAGAGTGCACATACCACAACTAAAGATCCCACATACTGCAACTAAGACCCCGTGCAGCCAAATAAATGTAAAAAATATTTTTAGAAAAGAAAAGACAGGTAGAATTAAAATATTTAAGTATTAAGTTTAATAAATAGTAAATAAATTATTCAAAGTGTATGATTATGGACACAGTATGCTCCATTTATCAATGTCTGAGAAAACGTTCACTAACATGGAAATATCAAAAATAGATACTACTATTCTTAACTCCTTGCAAGCCTCCCTGTTAAAAACACATCCATGAAAGGAAAGTTCTGCACATTTCTCACTACAACCGTCCTATGAAACCTCACTCCACCATCGACAGCCACTTCACGAAAGGCAGAGAAATGCACAGGGCTAGATTTCCAGCCTTCCACTGGTTGCAGAATAAGGCTGGGGTTTCACGCAGTTTCCAAGAGAACCCTTGATCTAGCTGACAAATCCAGAAGATGGAGTCAGGACACTGAGGACTATTTCCAGCATCTCATTAACTCACCATGTGTCAGTACAAAGCCCATCATTTTTCCAGGGTTCCCTTGTGGCTCAGCTGGTAAAGAATTCAACTGCAATGCGTGAGGCCTGGGTTCAGTCTAAGGGTTGTAAACATGACCTGGAGAAGGGAAAGGCTACCCATTCCAATATTCTGGCCTAGAGAATTCCATGGACTGTATAATCCATGGGGTTGCAAAGAGTCGGACATGACTGAGCGACTTTCACTTTCAGAAAATCCAAGTTGTCACCAATACAATGGGCTGCTAAAGAAACTCTTACAATCAACGTGTTTGGAGGCTAGGTGACC
This sequence comes from Madoqua kirkii, assembly GCA_006408675.1. Lineage (NCBI taxonomy): Eukaryota > Metazoa > Chordata > Mammalia > Artiodactyla > Bovidae > Madoqua > Madoqua kirkii. The sequence goes on along the minus strand of SJYC01025160.1, from coordinate 31,758 downwards.
ATCCTCTGTTGAAACTGCTCAACAGAACAGAAAACCTGATGAAATGGCTTTGTAAAATTCCTTCCAAATTAAAGAATCTGTGGCCATTTATTTCTCTATCGGACCAATGACAAAGGTTAAGGCTTCAAAGCAGAGATTTAAGGAAGATTTTTAAAATAAATCTAAAACAACCTTCAGCCACACCTGACCAACAAGACATTTTCTTCCAAAGAGGAAAGGCGCCGCCTCCCCAGCCCTCCCCACAGCCTCTTCACGTACGGCAGGGGCAGCACAGAGGTCAGGGAGGTGTTGGCGCACGCAGGCCTCTGCCTCGGGGAGGAGGAGGTGATCCCTCAGACTCCACAACGCCTGTCCAGGGTCCACACTCGGGGAGCACTTCGTGGTGGCTGTGTAGCTGTTAAGACATTCACAGCAGTTTCCGTGGGAAAATGATCCATTAAGTGCTGATCTCTCAGAAAGGACTTCAGAAACCCACTTCCTCCCACAGGACGGTGACTTACCGGATGAGGTTCAGCACGCACAGGTCCGACTCCTTCTCTATGCCGTAGCTCGACAGGATGCCATCCACCTTGCTGACGGCTTGCTCTTCATTCATCAGGTATCGGTGATACAGCTTTTTCCAAGGAATGAACTAGATAGTTTAAGAAATCCAAAACGACATGCAGGCAATGGCTATTAGAGACCAGGCTACATATATAGACAGCTGTTTAGAAAACAACTACAGCTCACAACTCAAAAGCTGGACAAAAGGGCAGAAACATCACACAGATTCTAGTCAAAAACGAGAAGGTGGGTCTCAGTTTCTTGGTTCCAACACCAACTTGTTACAGAATCTGGGGAGAGCTAGGGCTTCAGCTTTCCTGTCTGAAACAGTTGGTGCCTGTCGAGACACTGATGACTCAGTTTCAACTAGCATTAAACAACATGAGAGCTGCAGCTATACTAACAGTAAACAAAACAGACTGTAAGTCAAAAATTTTAGGAGAGACAAAGAAGATTACATGAGGATAAAAGGGTTAGTGCACCAAGGAGCTATAACAATTATAAATACACACGTACCAAATATCAACATCCTAAATCTAGGAAGCACATACGGGCAGAACTGAAGAGAGAACCAGACAACAGGAGACTCTGACGCTCCACTTTCAAGAACGGATAGCACAAACGACACTAGACCAACTGAATCCAACTCACTCTACCCTCCCACAGTACACAATCTTCTCAAGTATACAGAGAACGCTGTCCAGGACAGATCATGTATGTGGCCACGAACTAAGTCTTAATCCATTTTAAAAGACTGAAATGATAGCAAGTATGCTTTTCAATTACTACAGAATGAAACTGGAAATTAGCAGCAGAAAGAAAACTGGAAAACCCACAAATATGAGAAATTTAACAATACATTTTTAAAGCAACCAATGTTCCAAAGAGAAATCACAAAGAAATGAGAAAACACCTTGCTAACTGCTAAGCTGCTTCAGTCGTGTCCGACTCTGTGCAACCCCATAGACGGCAGCCCCCCAGGCTCCCCCGTCCCTGGGATTCTCCAGGCAAGAACACTGGAGTGGGTTGTCATTGCCTTCTCCCGGGTTAAACTCTACCTCTGGCTTATTCCCAATGACTGGTCTAAGGGACACACTAGCTAAGCAGAACATTCTCCTAGCTCTCCCGGAGACCTGAACCTGGGAAGTATAATGACACAACAAACGGAAGCGCAGGCCGTGGGCTAACGGTACCAGGAAATCCTTTCTGAGAGCGTGGGTTGCCCCTGCGTCATTCTCAGATCTGAGAGCGTGGGTGGCCCCTGTGTCATTCTCAGAAGGTACTCCTGTGACTACATGCAACACTCATTCAGCAATCACCTCCTATGAATACGTGTAAACTACTGTGAGACACAGTCGAGAATGCACAAACAGGACAACCAGCCCTCCAGCAGTGCTCTAATGTTAAATGAAGGAGGAAGGCTCTCTAAGATCATGGCAGAACATCACAGGCTTGAAGAGAGGTATAAATCACTATAATAGCGTAAGGAAGAGAGAGGGTGCCTTCCATGGGATGGAACAAAGAGGAGTTACTTGGAGTGCAGCCTGGAAGAGGTGAGAGGTCAACAGAGATATGAGGGGCTCTTTGGACTGGTCGGCTGTGGGGAGCAGATCAGATCAACGTAACGGAAGTACCACACTGTCCCCAGCTGAGCGGCAGCACATCGTGTGCTGTGGACAGAATACCGGGGTGGACCGGGGAGAAGTCAGCAGTAAGCCTGGAATAAATAATGAGGTGGGACACACACGGAAGGTCTCAGTGCCTCCAGGGGTTGGGATTTGATTCTAGAGGACAACGGACACTAACATTTCTGAAGAAATGCCATCGTCAGGAGGACGCGTTAAGTGAGGCGAATCCGTGAAGATTTAGAGCAAACATCAGAGAACGAAGAGCGCGTTCCATACCAGCGGATCGCTGATGACCTCCCTCCAGAGGCGGCACACCAAGCTCAGGTTCCAGTAGAGGTCTTCCACGGGCAGGAAGGCAAAGATGTGCCTCAGGACCTCCTGGGCAGGCTGCAGATGTGGCTCGGGGGCTCCTGGCAGGGCAAGGTCCCAAGGAGCCCGTAGTGAGAGTCGGGAACAGGGTCTGGACCAATGTCCTCCACCTCTTGGCTGGGTTCTCCAGGCTGCACGCTGAGCTGCCCCACCCCGACCTCTGCTTCCGGCCTGGCTTCCCTGGGCTGTGTGCATGATGGGGACGAGTGATGCCATGGGGTCTTCTTAGACACCCCATCCCACGGACTGGTCCCTGGGGCTGGATTCCTCTCGTCCTCTAAGGACCGAGACCGCTTCCTTGCAGGCAAAGCGGACCTTGGCGAGTGCAGCCTGGCTTCTCCGTCTCCCCTTGGAGGCAGGGCACAGGGGCTCCCTGCCGCGAAGATCATCTCATCCTCCGAGTCCTTAGAGCTGTCCTGGCCCACAGAACTGCTTTTGGCCATGTCATTGGTGCACTGCTGCTGGCCAGCGAGGAAGAAGTCACGGCTGTATCTCAGGCATCCTCGACCTAACAGAGAACCCGCAAAGAACACGTGAGAAATGAGGAATGACTGAGGACCCTTCACTGACCCGAAAGAGACAAACTAATTTTCAATTATCTATTTTACCACGGGAAAGAGACAAGGATGCATTTATTGGTCTACTGATTATCTATAAAGCTTAATACAAAAAATATTCACATCAGGCTCTATCATATGGTCAGACTACTGCAGCAGGACTGTAAGATCACCGTACAACATTTACAAACACTGAGACACTCAAAGGCCATAACACTACAGAGTCTGAAACGCAAGGTATTTGGGGGAAGACATACCCCTGGTCCCTCTTTTGGTTCTGGGTCTAGGATAGAGACCGTGGTTCGGGTCTCTGCTTGTCCATCTTTGACCAAAGGACTGGGTCGCAGTCAAGTGACTCCGAGCGAGATGTTGGCACTCAATGGCTGTAAGATGCTTCCGCTTAAACCGTCTCACTGTTTTGTACCAAAGGGCAGAAGAAATGGGACTCTTGTTATTATCACAAATTCTACAAGCTAGTCAGCAAATTAAACTTAATTTCTAGGAATATGGTGACTGTGGACCACCCGAGCCAGCCTTTCCATCTTCTCTACTTTCCCATCAATTTTCAGTATCTCCTAGTTTCTTAGCATCTCCTCCTCAGGATTTTAGAATCCTAAAATAACCTTCTTTTTCGCCTATCATGCTTTCTAGAAGCCCTGATCATGAAATGCTCATTTGAAAAGTTGCCACTATTGCCCAAACGGATATCTGTCATCTTTTGCTGACTTCACCCAGGCCCTTCATATTCCCGTATTAACCATAAATATTTTAAGAGCTAGCTGTAGCTTTTTAAAAATAAACTCAGACATTGTCCCCTGAATACACCAGCTTCCCCAAATGGCAGAAGCAGAAGGCACTAGGGGACAGTCCCTACGGGCTCCCCACGGGGCAGCTCCGCCCTGCGTGCCCCCGCCCGCCCCCGGGCGCACCCCGACCCCTGGAGCGCCCCAGCGTTCAGCACTGGTGTGAGAGGATGGCAGCAAGGCCTCAGAGGGGAAAAGAGTTGAGACCACGCTTCAGCATCTTCATGGGACGAAGTTTCATATTCCCCCTCAGCAACACAACAGCAATTGAGCCCAGAGTTCTGTCTTGAGAGTACTGACGTGTTTATGTTTATATGGACATTTTCTGCCAGGTAATTATTTTCCATATTTAGCTGATGCTCTTCCTGTTTCTGCATATTATCGCATTTACGATCTAACCCCTCCGATGTCATTAAATACAATAGTTTCACTACTGTAAAACAGAATAGTTACATTTTTAAAAAATGGTAAGAGAGGAGAATACATGCGAGAGAATTAAAGTGACCCTTTACAGATGGCCCACAGAGCGATTTCCTGCCAGCACCATACTGCCACAGGCCCTAGAAACATTCTAGAGGAAACCGTAACATCTCATGTCAGAATTCCACTCAACATTTCCCATAACCCTGAAAACATCTAAAACCAAGACACTAATTGTGTATCTGGTATAATTTATGTTATTAATCAATAACCCACCCCACCCCCTTAGCCCGTAGCTTCTTCAGAAACGATGCTGCAAAATTTCAATTCATTTTTTGAAGGTTTAACAGAAGTTTTAAAAAAAACTTCATGGATATTTCAAGACTTATAGGAAATTATTTCTCCACACAAAAACAGCTCTACAAGGCCCTCTGAAAGTACGCTAGAGAGACCTTTTAACTACCTGAATTCAGAGTTAAAATGCCGCCGGAGGACCCCAGTCACTTAGCTTCTTGAAGGCTCAGGGGTACTATAATGATTAAATAAGAAAACACACCCCAAAAGACTTGTCAAACTATAAAACCCGACACAAATTTACCCATCTGCTTATTTTCTGGAACAAAGCTTAGATGTAATTGTATAAAACACTGAAATAACTTTCAAATTATAAAGACAGTACCTAATGGCAAGACATGAAGTATGTCAGCAGTCCAGTTACAACCTGTTCTGTATTACTGAAAACACCTTTCATAAAGCCAAGTCATATGTTTTAATCTCTTATTATGATCAGAAAATATCCCTTCCACTGTATTGGTTTTATAAATTTCATTATTTCATTGTGGAACATATTCCTCTACACTAAAACCCAAGTCTTATTCATACTCACAGAGGGAAGAAAAAAAAGTTGTTTTTCTATAATAAAAAGTAAAAGATAAATTTTAAAGTTTTCTATATTGAAAAAAAAATAAGCTTGAAGTCTGATTATTCTCTTTTAAAAAGTAAGACATGAAAGTTTGCCTCTCCCGCTCAGAATCTTTCATGTCACTGAGCTAATCAGCCACAGACCAACACTAACGCGACCCGTGGCTGCATGCATCTGAGGCTACGGGACTCAGAGGTCCCTGTCCACAGGGTAGACTCTGAGGGACCTGAGCTCGCTGGGATTTTGGTGCTGTGGAGGGTCCTGGAAGGAATTCCCTGCGGGTATCTTGGGACGACTACACTGACGAACCCTGGCCCCTTGTTGAGGTGCTCCCAACCCACTCGGTTCAACTACCGGAGCAGCTGCAGAATTCCAGCCAATAAACCCACCAACACTGTAGATCCCAGTTATGTGACTCCTGTCGGCTTTCTCCTCCAACAGGCCCAACTGTTTCAGAGCTGGCAAATCCAATGTCCAGAATTAGAACTGGAGACAGCCGAGGAAAGCTACCGATAGTCGGAGAATGTCTTATTTAAAGAAGGTGAAGGTCTATAGGTAAACTGGCCTGGAGAGAAAGTTTCACAGATAAAATCACAAAGATTACCAATGTCAAACCCTCAAATTCACATGACCCAGGGCCTTGGTGCTGGCACAGACCTGCACGAGTATTCTGCTTCCAGCCTTTAGGTACAGCCCAGAGCGTTCCTGCATGAAGCCGTCGCTGGCGGAGACGTGCCCAGGCGGGGCCATCTGGCCTCTGGGCACCAGCAAGGCTGCCTGCCCTGTCCATCCAGAATGGTCCCCATGGCCCTGACTACACACCCGGGAGGCAGAGGTGGCACTTTCACCACTTACTTCCCCCTCTGACTTCAGCGAGAGAGCAGAAACCAAGACTGCTTTCCTGCCTCTCGGGTCCCTGTGCTTCACTGTGTGGGAGCCGGGGCCCCTGCCACCAGCTCGGGAGTCATCAAGGCGTCTGAGGCCGTGTGATGCGCTCCGAAGTGGAGCGGGGAGGCCTCCTCTATGCGATCACTCACAGTCGAGTCACAACGAGGACCCTGAGGAGCTGACATGCGGAGTTCACACCACAGTCACACGGTTCCAACCAGACAGACGGAAGCACCTAGCGACGCCCACAGGGAGGCTGACACAGCCTATCAGCTCAGAATTACACGTGGACCATGCCATGGTGAGCCTCTTATAAGATGCTATGTTCTAACAGCCTCAATGTTCTTGTGAAAGTGTTTAAAATTACTGTAGTAAAATTCTAACCAGCTTCTAGCCTTGTTAATATATTTTAAAATCAGCAGCTTAAACCTAACTTTACCAGGATAAGGATGCTCAAATGCTACCCCTTCCATCCCTGAGTCCCCAGACCTCGTGAGGTCCCCTCCTCCAAACAGCACGTGTTTTCTGCATGGCTCTCCAAGGACGCTTACTAGAAGATGCTCGTGATTCTTCAGGAAGCAGCTAAAGTGCACCATGATGAAAGTGTACCATTAAGAGGGATGGAGGGACATGACACTTGCTGGTGGGCTTTCCAAACTATGCGAGGCCCCAGCAGGGTCCAGCAGAATCGTCTCCAGGCGCCAGCGGGCACCTGGACCTCTAGAGCTGACCACAGTGTCATACCCCTTATGTCACAACAGAAGAACACTGGGAAGGAAGGAAAACCATTTGTCAAACAAGATTTTGCCCATCCCATGCTGCTTTTCCTGTGACGGCTCTCTTACAGTGAGATGCCTCATAGATCCTCCATCACTAGGCCCCCGTTGCTAGAGTCGCCCCCCAGCCCTACCCTACTCTGCCTGGCAGACCACTGGCACTGCAAGTGTGGGTCCCAGTCCTTGTGTCTGACTCTCAAGTGGTGAGTACCTGGAGCCCTCTGCCAATCACCGTACTCCTCACCGTGCTGACTGTCATCACCCCACCGCCCGCCCCCCAGGTCAAGTGCACAGCCGAAGACTAGATTCTCCTCAGTCCGAACGACCCTTACCGTACTGATCATCACTGAACGTGCGTGAGACACCCTCAGCCCTGAGAAGGCAGGGAACACGTCCCCTCGACTTCTTCCTCAAAGCACTCAGCACTGCACTCCGCAAATCACAGCTACTCCAACGCTGACTGAATGAGAAGTACGTGCTAGGACACCTCAATTCTGCTGGAATTCGCCTGGCTTCGTTTTCTCATCCTCTCGATTGAAAGACATTTTATAAGACAAGTCGCCCAAAGCAGAATAGGGTGCTCCCAGTTTCGTGGTGAAGACAGCCCGTCCCCTCCCTCCTCGGGGCACATGGCTGGTCCATGCCTCCCCGTGGTGCCGGGAACTGGGGCCCCAGGGAACATGCGGAGGAGTGTGCACCTCTCCCAAGCCAGCCCGTAAAGACTGTGCACCTCTCCCAAGTTGGCCCGTAGAGCCTTTCCTGCCCCTTCCTCCAGGCTCTAGTCCCGTTCAGGGAATAGGAAGGTGACCCCAGGGAAACCTGGAGGCCACGCATTCAAAAAGGAAGACCCTCACAGCCTGGGTCCTTACTGCTTTAAAGAGCAACAGTACTTCCCTGGTGGCTCAGCTGGTAAAGAATCTGCCTACAATGTAGAAGACCTGAGCTCGGTCCCTGAGTGAGGAAGATTTCCTGGAGAAGGAAATGGCAACCCACTCTAGTACTCTTGCCTGGGAAATCCCACGGACAGAGGAGCCTGGTGGACTACAGACTATGGGGTTGCAAAGAGTCAGACATGACTTAGTGGCTAAACCACCAGAGTCCACCCCCACAACACACACACACACACCCTACAGTCACCTGAAACTGCTACAGGACAGAGAAACGAGCTGGAGTCCTGAGGTCACTGTGTATTTGGATGTGTTTGTTACCGAGGTCATGCCCACCCTAACCATGAAATTGACACAAAGTCACTTTTTTGCATTCCTGGTTTTAGAAAAGGCAGAGGAACCAGAGATCAAATTGCCAACATCCACTGGATCATCAAAAAGGCAAGAGAGTTCCAGAAAAACATCTATTTCTGCTTTATTGACTATGCCAAAGTCTTTGACTGTGTGGATCACAATGAACTGTGGAAAATTCTGAAGAGATGGGAATACCAGATCACCTGACCTGCCTCTTGAGAAACCTGTATGCAGGTCACGAAGAAACAGAACTGGACATGGAACAACAGACTGGTTCCAAATAGGAAAAGGAGTACGTCAAGGCTGTATATTGTCACCCTGCTTATTTAACCTTTATGCAAAGTACATCATGAGAAACGCTGGGCTGGAAGAAGCACAAGCTGGAATCAAGATTGCCGGGAGAAGCATCAATAACCTCAGATATGCAGATGACACCACCCTTATGGCAGAAAGTGAAGAACTAAAAAGCCTCTTGATGAAAGTGAAAGTGGAGAGTGAAAAAGTTGGCTTAAAGCTCAACATTCAGAAAACGAAGATCATGGCATCCGGTCCCATCACTTCATGGGAAATAGATGGGGAAACAGTGGAAACAGTGTCAGACTTTTTTTTTTTGGCTCCAAAATCACTGCAGATGGTGACTGCAGCCATGAAATTAAAAGATGCTTACTCCTTGGAAGAAAAGTTATGACCAACCTAGATAGCATATTGAAAAGCAGAGACATTGCTTTGCCAATAAAGGTCTGTCTAGTCAAGGCTATGGTTTTTCCAGTAGTCATGAATGGATGTGAGAGTTGGACTATGAAGAAGGCTGAGCGCCGAAGAATAGATGCTTTGGAACTGTAGTGTTGGAGTAGACTCTTGAGAGTCCCTTGGACTGCAAGGAGATCCAACCAGTCCATTCTGAAGGAGATCAGCCCTATTTGGAAGGAATGATGCTAAAGCTGAAACTCCAGTACTTTGGACACCTTATGTGAAGAGTTGACTCATTGGAAAAGACCCTGATGCTAGGAGGGATTAGGGGCAGGAGGAGAAGGGGATGACAGAGGATGAGATGGCTGGATGGTATCACGAACTCGATGGACGTGAGTCTGAGTGAACTCTGGGAGTTGGTGATGGACAGGGAGGCCTGGCGTGCTGCAATTTATTGGGTCGCAAGGAGTCAGACACGACTGAGTGACTGAACTGAACTGAACCTTCATTAATCAGAATTTACACCAAACAGGCCTCCAAGATGTGCAGGTTACAGATCTAAATGGACATGCTGAGGATAATAAGTCCCTACAACTCCTGGAGATAAAGATGATTAAATAAAATTGTGAAAAGGAAAATCAATGTAACTCTCGGGCACAGGGGCCTGAGGAGAGCGACAGCTCCTAACAAGAGGCACTCTGGGAGGTTTCACCAATCAAGAGAAACCCAACCTCATCCTGTTTGCTCCCACAAGCTTCTTGCCCTTCTCAGAGAGGCTCCGTGCACGCCAAGCAGACATCCTCTTGTTTCTTGCGAGACAGCAGAGGTGCGCTGCGACAGGCCCGTTGTAACCAGGAGTTGGGTACTTCACAGGTCAAATGTGCCCTGGGAGATCTAGGAGCCCAATCTCAGCAGCGTGGATGGTGGTGGTCCCCAGCCTCAGTGAGACAGAAAGTAATCATTCAACCCAGGCAAGACTGTGCAGCAGTGAAACCACTGTATGTGTCTGAGACATATGCAGTGATTACCTGTACAATTATGTACTTAGCACAAGTTGCTCACATATAGACTGGTATTATTACTATAATATGTTTTATTAACACGTTCCCTGATAGTTCAGTTGGTAAAGAATCCGCCTACAATGCAGGAGACCCCAGTTCATTCCTGGGTCAGGAAGATCCACTGGAGAAGGGATGAGCTGCCCAGTCCAGAATTCTTGGGCTTCCCTTGTGGCTCAGGGGTAAAGAATACACTCACAATGTGGGAGACCTGGGTTCAGTCCCTGGGTTGGTAAGATCCCCTGGAGAAGGGAAAGGCTACCCACTCCAGTATTCTGGCCTGGAGAACCCCACGGACTGTATAGTCCATGGGGTCACAGAGTCTGACATGACGGAGCGACTTTCACTTTCAAACCACTGTTTAGGTGTGTTATCGACATGTCTTCTACTCCTAGATGAAAGCTTTACAGTCGGGTGGGAGGGAGGAGAAAGGCACCCAACACCCACTGCTCCATAAATATTAATCAAATGAATGAATGAATGAAATGAACAAAGTACCAACTACGGCACTGCCCTCTGGAGAAGCTGAGGTTATCTTCTTCAGTTTTGATATCCTACACTATCTCAGTGTGCCAATGAGCTTCATAGCTTTTGAAGTTCTTTCACAAATTCTCATCTGACTTCTGCCCAACCCTGTTATTGCGCCACGATGAAACTGGGGCTCAGGGAAAACTTGCCTGAAATCACAACAGTTGTAGGTGATACAACTTAGGCCTTCTGACTCCCCAAGTCCAGAGTTCTCTCTTTGGAAGGTAATATTCTCAGGGTTTCCTTGGTGGTCCAGTGGTTAACACTCCATGCTTGCTTCCACTACAGGGGAGGCAGGTTTGATCTCTGGTCAGGGAACTAAGATCCCACATGCTGTGTGGCCAAAAAAAAAAAGGAAGATAATATTCTCCCTTCCAAATCCACCAGAAAGATTCAAAGCAGCTTCTAAAAACCTCAGGTTTAAATTCTCTGTCCCTTTTTCAGAAACCACTGTGGAACATCATAACCAAAGCTCCAACTTCCAGTACTTAGAAAACGTAAGTGTAAGGAGAACAGAAGTGTTAATCCTTCAGTTGTGTCTGACTCATTGCGACCCCAAGGACTGGAGCCCACCAGGCTCTTCTGTCCATGGAATTCTTCAAGCAAAAATACTGGAGTGTGTAGCCATGCCCTTTTTCAGGGGATCCTCCTGACCCAGGGACTGAACCTGGGTCTCCTGCATTACAGGCAGATTCTTGACTGTCTGAGCCACCAGGGATGCCCCCAGGAAAGTGTGAACATGACATCACTAAATACTATACACTCAAAATGGAAAAAGCTCTAAATATTTTTGAATTCATTGGAAGCGTGAGCTGTGCGAGAAGCAAACATGCTAGCTCCTCCAAGGACTTGCTCTCAATGTAGAGCCAAGTCCCTGTGTCCTACAAACCCAAAGGCCTGCTCTCACAGACCCCCAATTAGGCTCTCTGATGCCTACAAACACTTGCTTATCTCGAGGAACAGCAACCACTTGGAGACAGGTTTTTTCCTCTATGTGTGTTTCAGGAATGGAGAAGGAAAAACAAAAAAATGATCATGATGTATGGACTAGACTGTATTTCTAAAGATTTAAAAGGCTTTTTCTACTGTCAGTTCATCCTACAGCCACGTGTAAGTACCTACGATGCCCCAGATTCATGAAAAACATTTCAAAGGCTTCCTCTCTTGGCATCTCTGGGGTCACATGCTACTTGAGACACTGCAGATTTAAAAACGAATGATTTCACCTGTCCATAAGGTAGCTCTCAACACACACACAAGTTACTATATATAAGGCATGACAGGTGCTACACAAACACATTTATGAAACACTATGGGAGTAAAGACAAGTGACCAGTTAGGAATGATGAAAAAGGCTTTATGAAGAGATCAGCCTCACAAGATGAGCAGGATCCAGGAATGCAAAAGAAACGCGTGGCAGTGGAGTGGCGGGAGGTCGGGCTTCATCACACCCAGAGGCTCACAAGGATGAAAAGGGAATTTGGAAACAAGTTCAAAGACCCTCAAGTATAATGCTAATGAACTTGAACTTTATCTTAGAAGGATTCAGAGAATTATCTCACTTTTCTAAGCAGGGTCAATGCCTGGTCAAATTCACACCTTAGGATGGGAACTCTGGAGGCAGCCCAAGGATGAGCAAACACACAGACTGTCAGGGAAACAAGGCAGAAAGTCACGTTACTAACAGAGGCAAGAGCTGGTCGAGCACTGAGGGCAGCAGTGGCCAAAACAGGGAGAAGGGGAAATGAAGACCAACACTGGACGAGAGAGATCAGAAGAGAAAAAAACACAGGTAATTGACATTGCTAGCCAGATCTCAGTGGTAACAGCATTAACCACGCTGAGGAGTAAAGAAGAAATCGTGTTTGCATTTTAATCACTTCTTCCAGGAGTCAAGGGAGAATGAAAGTTTTCAGTTCTGAAAATGCTTGCTTGTTTTGTTTTCAAATTATCTGTCGAGTGACAGGTTAAGCTCCAGGAGATACTTTGAAATAGGAAACTAGGCCTCAAAACATCTGTAAGTGACAGCTGGAGACAGAAGGTTTGAGGTGCTTTGGTGAGATGCTCTTAGAGCTGACGATTCCACAGATCGATGAAGACGGAACTCACAATCTTAAAGTAAAATCAGCTTAGGAAGGACAGAGGGGGACAATAAGCAGAGAGAGAGGATGACAACAAATCTGAAATTAGAGCTCTAAGTCTATGAACAAGAGTCTAGTGTTCGCACACTCAGAGGCCACCAAACATGGCAACCCATCAGAACACCCTCTGATGACAACTGCGGAATGCAATGGAAACACGACAAAAAAAGAGAGGAAAAGGAAAGAGGATAGCCAAGTACCAATGATGCCAAGGCAAGCCACGGGAGAAATGAATTACTACAGGGCACACCACAAATTCCATCTACTTATACAAAAGGGACAAGCAAAAGTGGGGAAACCAGTAAGACCCCAGAACATCTCCTTCCACAACCATATTGTCAAGATCTGTCCCCTGCACAGCAAGCTTTTGCTCTAGACAATCTAAGGCACTGTGAATAGATCCACATACACGGCCCTCTAGCTGTTGAAAGGTGGATACAGGCCAACATCAGTTCCTAAAGAAGACAGAAGGGGGGCTTCTCTGGTGGTCCTGTGGCTGAGACACCACACTCCCAATGCAGAGGCCAGGTTTGATCCCTGGTCAGGGCTCTAGATCCTGCATGCCACAACAAAGACCTGGTGCAGCCAAATTAATAAATAAAATACTCTTTTTTGAAAAAAAGGAATACAGGAAGAGAATTGCCTGTGAGACACCAGCTAAATAACCAATCATCTGAATTTAAAATATTCTGTCCTATACTGCAAATATGTGTTTTGTTTTTAAAAGCAAGGAAACTGGAGGCTTAACCCAAGAAAAGGTGGAAAGTGAAAGTGAAGTGACAGTTGCTCAGCCATGTCTGGCTCTTTGCGACCCCATGGACTATACAGTCCACGGAATTCTCCAGGCCAGAACACTGGAGTGGGTGGCCTTTCCTTTCTCCAGGGAGTCAACTGGTAATAAGGATGGGGGGGCGGCGGTGGGCAGAGGAAGGATAGCAGCAAAAAAGTGTGTGGAGCTACCAGATATCACAATTTCAAGCACTTGCACCAATACCAACGGCTGCAGTAAGAACAACCTCAGGCACTTCCTAAAACTTAGTGAACCTTAAAGAACTTTCATGCCTTCCTTTTTTTTCTTGAAGTGCTGAGACAGAAGGGAACAATAACTTTGGTAAAGCTGATATCGGATCTGATTCTGTCTCCAAGGACTATTCTTACTACTCAGTTAATCAAAGTCAATGCGCTCTAGAGCAAAATGAGCTTGCTTTCACGTCAGAGATCTTTTTTTCATTTTATCTTCCTTATTTGAGCAGATTACCAGCAGGCCCTCACTGGCGGCTACCATCCTTCCTTCCAGAGATCCTTATCCTCCCGTGGGAAAACCCCTAACTTCTTCAGGCCTCAATTTCCCCACCTGCCATGAGGCCTTACAGGCTTGTTTGCGGGTGAGGTAACTAACGTAAAGTATCTTGTAAACCACAGTGCGATACAAGATGCAGAGTATAACGGTTTCCAGGCCTGAAAAGCAGAGCTGCTCCCATTTTCCCTCGGAAGGGACAGAAAACAACAGGAGGGTTAAACGACGAGCGCCTCGGAAGATCAGGTAGAGAAGTCAACAGCGACCCTCACGTCCGCCACACCCCGCACAGCTTGCTCAGAACTCGCAGACTCTGCACCAGCTCCCACTTACCCCAGTTTTCCCAATATTCAGGTTAGGGGGAGGACAACTGCAAATGCAAGAAGCAAGAGGAAGCCACAAAATGACTCGCCCAAGGTCAAAACAGCTGAGCAGCAGGAAAGGAAATGCTGGCTGCCCACGGCCGAGGCCACGTTCTGGCGACGCCCACATCACTGACAGCGCCCCAGCCTGCCGCTCTCTCATCTGCCCTGGCCCCAGCCAGCGCTCCACCACCCCCGAGGACCATACCTCGCAGAGACCAGACCCGCTAAAGACCCTCGAGACTCAGCGTCCAAGCGACCGGACCCGTCCGCGCCCCCACCACGCCGGCGGCCTCACGCACTATGGCGATCTGCATCGGAGCTCCCGCCGCCGCCGCCGCCGCCTCAGGTACCGGGCCACCTGGGCTCCCGGTTGCGGCTTCCCAGGGACAGTGCAAGCCCCTGCAGGCCGTGGACTTCCTCCCCAGCTCCCCTGCCGCCGCAGGGCCGCGAAGAGCCCGCCGCCGACGCTGACGGAATGCATCACCGGCCAATTGAAGCACGCAAGAGGAAGGGCGCACTTGACGGTCTGCTGCGGCGGCCAATCGGGACGCTCAACCGCGCCACGGCTAGCAGGCCCCGCCCCCTCTGCGCTTCCGCCAGCGCGGAAGAGGCGAGCAGTAACTTTCCCAGAGTTCCTCCGAGCTTAGGGACTCACGGAGAGGCCGCGGCCGGCGCGATGGGCGGGGCCAAGTGTATGGGCGGAACCGGCCACGGAGGGCGGGGCCACAGGCGGGGCCGCACGGGCCCCACCCCGTCCTCGCGGGCTCGCGCCGCCTGTGACCCGACCTGCGGTGGTGGTCCCTGGGATTCACCTAATCTTTCTCCTCAAAGTGAAACCAATGCGGGCGGTAGTCTCCGCGCGTGCGTTCGCTGCGGCCCGCGGGTCGCATGGTCAGCCGGGAACCTGAGGGTTGGGTCGGGGGAAGGTCTGGGCGTCTGCGGAAGGGTCCTTACATACAGGATGGAGGAGGACCTCGGAGGCGGGGAGGACCTCGGAGGCGGGGCCCGGCCCGGGGGAGGGTCGCGGGGCGTTCCCGTCGGACCCGAGCCCCTGGCCGCAACCGTGCTCCCGGTTCCGCGGCGGCTGTGCTGGTTGGTTCTGGATGAGAGGAGCTACACGCGGCTGGGCTCGCGGACTGCGCGGGGCCTGCCGGAGATACCCTCCTGCACACGCTACGCTCCACAGCCGCTGGGACATCTTGGCCTAGATGTCCTATCTGGTTGACATCTGGGACCTGGACATCGAAGCCGTCAACCAGGACTACAAGCGGGCTCTCTCTGCACGAGGCTGCCTCCATGAGACACCCGGACTGCGTGCCATACCTGCTGGCCCAGGGGCCGCCGTCGACTGCCTGGAAGGCCGACTGGTAAGTGGTGGGCATTGCAGAGATCCCACTTTTCCTGCCGATCTTAGATTCCCACTCGTGGTCAGCCTCCATACCATAGCCTCTCAGGCTTCCCCTACAGAACATCATTGCTGTCCTTGTGGGGTTAACTGCTCCAGCCTTCTGTTTCAGAATGCTTCCCATGATGGAGCAGAGAGCTTTAACGAACATGTTCAGATCCCCTGGAGAAGGAAATGGCAAGCCACTTCAGTATTCTTGCCTGGAGAATTCCATGGACAGAGGAGCCTGGCAGGCTACAGTCCATGGAGTCTCAGATTCAGACACTACTGAGCAACTATCACTCACTCCCTCACTGCCTATAGTAAGGGTCCCAGGCGTGATGTTTTTCTGGAAACATCTTGCTAAATGATTACAGCACAGATGACATTGTTCTAATTTTCTGTTTTGAAATTCCTAGTTATAGCTTATCATAAATTTGCAAAGACAGCTGGGAAGTCCCATGCACCTTTTCCCCATCTTGCCTCAAATTTAATGTCTTACAACTAGAGTACAGTCACAAGAAGAAACTGACACTGCTATGACATTGCTACTATCAGGGCCCTTACTCACGTTTCACAGGTATATAGATGAGCACAGGTGTGTGGGGTCCTGTGTGCAGTTTTAGCACATGAGCTCCTCAGTCACCATGCTGACCTGTAACTATTATACAAAGCAATTGCATTCTGTTATTAATAGGTGCACAGTCTTCAGTACTGACTGTCCACCTCCTTGGACATTTGAACACCTGAAGATTCATACAATAATAAAGTTCCTGAATGAATCCTCAAGGGATTCCTGATTTTACATAAAAAAGAACATCAGAAAGATAAACAGCTAAATAAAGCCCATCTTGCCCACTGGCGTGGGGGAATACGCCTGCTTACGTTTTGAGGTTTGGGCTTTGGCTAACTGAGCCCAAGACATTTTCTTCTGCTGCTAGTAAGCTGGTCCAAAGATAGTGGAGGCGTATTACCTTTTTAAAAACAGTTCTGTGGATAAAGAAACAGCCTCCCCAAACAACCATCAGAAGGGCAAGTCTCATTTGACTCTGTGCTTAGGAAGTGCAGTTACAGCAAGACATTTTGCCCGTTCTCACCTTGTTGTCTTTCTCATGTCCCTTCTACCCTGGATTCATTCCTCTGTGAAGCACTTCTTCAAGACTCCTGCCTTCATGTGTCTTGGTTTCTCCTTTTTGATTTTTCATTCACTCTCATTACTACATTACCAAAACTAAAAAAACAAAACATTTTAAATACAGCAGTATGTACATGACTGTCTCAAACTCACTAGCTATCCCAACGAGGACCTACTGTATAGCACAGGGAAGTCTTCTCAATGTTATGCTGCAGCCTGGATAGGAGAGAGGTTTGGGGGAGAATTGCTGTTCAGTTACTCAGTCCTGTCCAACTCTGTGTGACCCCATGGACTACAGCATGCCAGGCTTCCCTATCCTTCACCATCTCCTGGAGCTTGCTTAAACTCATGTCCGTCGAGTCAGTGATGCCATGCAACCCTCTCATCCTCTGTCATCCCCTTTTCCTCCTGCTTTCATTCTTTCCCAGCATCAGGGTCTTTTCCAATGAGTCAGCTCTTTACATCAGGTGGCCAAAGTATTGGAGCTTTAGCTTCAGTCTTTCCAATGAATATTATGGGTTGATTTCCTTTAGGATTGACTGGTTTGATCTCCTGACTGTCCAAGAGATTCTCAAGAGTCTTCTCCAAGGCTGAGTCTCTTTATTGTTCACCTGAAACTATCACAACATTGTTAATTGGCTATACCCCAATAAAAAAATAAAAAATTAAAGAAACAAAAAAATGAAATAGTGTTGGTAGTTAAGTAATACTAAAGCAGTCCTGTTTAGTCAAAGGCATGGTTTTTGCAGTAGTCATGTGTGGATGTGAGAGTTGGACCATAAAGAAGAGCTGAGAGCTGAAGAATTGATGCTTTTGAACTGTGGTGTTCAAAAGAGAAGACTCTTGAGAGTCCTTTGGACTGCAAGGAGATCAAACCAGTCAATCTTAAAGGAAATCAGTCCTGAATATTCATTGAAAGGACTGATGCTGAAGCTCCAATACTTTGACCACCTGATGTGAAGAACTGACTCATTAGAAAAGACCCTGATGCTGGGAAGGATTGAAGGGAGAAGGAGAAGGGGACTTTAGAATGAGATGGTTGGATGACATCACGGACTTGATGGACATGAGTTTGAAGAAGCTCCAGGAGTTAGTGATAGACAGGGAAGCCTGGCTTGCTGCAGTCCATAGTGTCGAAAGAGTCAGACACGACTGAATGACTGAACTGATTTTCCAGTAGTCAGGTATGGGTGTGAGAGTTGGACCATAAAGAAGGCTGAGCACCAGAGAACTGATGCTTTTGTGCTGTGGTGCTGGTGAAGACTCTTGAGAATCCTTTGGACTGCAAGGAGATCTAACCAGTCAATCCTAAAGGAAATCAATCCTGAATATTCACTGGAAGGACTGATGCTGAAGCTGAACCTCCAATATTTTGGCCACCTAATGCAAAGAGCCGACTCATTAGAAAAGACCCCGATGCTGGGAAAGATTGAAGGAAGGAGAAGAAGGGGATGACAGAGGACTAGATGGTTGGATGGCATCATCAACTCAGTGGACACGAGTTTGAGCAAGCTCTGGGAGATGGTGAAGGACAGGGAAGCCTGGTGTGCTGCAGTCCATGGAGTCACAAAGACTTGGAGAAGACTGAATCCCTGAACGACAACAACACCACATAAAACAGATAACCAACAAGAACCTATTGTATGTCACAGAGAACTCTACTCAGTATTATATAATAACCTATATGGGAAAAGAATCTGAAAAGAATGGAGATGTATATTTATATATAACTGAATCACTTTGCTGTACACCTGAAACTAACACAACATTGTGAGTCAAATATACTTCAATGAAATTTTAAAAAAATTGTTTCCTGCTGGAACAAGGCTTTATATCTCTTTAGAAAAAATCTCTCCAACTCCTAATAAATATCTCAGATGCTAAGGGGTCATTCCTATGACTTCCTTCCATTAAATTTGCAGTTTCCTAAAGTAACTTTATTCAGTCCAATGGGTCATGAGCATTGAGGGGCCCCAATGACAACCAGTAACAACCCATGAGAGAGAAGAAGCCACATTTTGTGCTTTTTGAATCTCTAGCATCCAGCACAGAGACTAGACTCTGGACTTGGTTGGTTTTGGGTGTGCAGCTTCTGAAGGATACGATACTTACTGAATAGCTGAGGTGGGGGAATATGACACAAAGAGTATTTTAAGAAGATAGATTTTTCTAGACTTTTCAGACTAGGTGGGTAACAAATGAAAAACTCCTAACTAGGAACATTCCCTCCACCTCTTGAATCTATTTAAAATAAAGAAGGATACACAAAAAGAAAAACTAATGGAAATGGAGCAGGACACTGTGAAGACCTCCCCATGGCACCTGCCTCTTGTTTGTAGAAAAGCTTTAGCCTCTGAGGCTTTGCCCAAGTCCCAAAGAGCAAATGTAATCAGAGAAATGAGAAAATGCTGAAATAAATGAAAACCTTCCAAGACAAAATAACAATAGTTAAAACATCAAAGTCAACTCCTCCTCAAGGGCTGTAGATAGCATTCTGAATCATATCCTGGAGTTCTGCAGATACTGAAACCCCACCGGTGGAAGAAGTTAACTGCATGCTGACTATACCTATGTAGACCCCAGACCAGTTGAAACCTGATGGTTGATGATACTGACTCCTAAAAGCACCCACTTAGCTCACTACCAACCAATCCAGAAGGATGTACACTAGCTATCAGGCATCTCACACCCTCACCCCTAACGGTGCCTTTAAAAACCCTTCCCTGAATTTGGGGGAGAATGGATGCATGTATATGTGTGGCTGAGTCACTCTGCTGTGCTCCTGAAACTATCACCACATTGTTCGCTGGCTATACTCCAATAATATGTTTTTTTAAATTATTTTTGTCCTTAGGAAACCTAAGCCACATATTTTTCTTTATTCTAGCTTACCAAGAAATGCATTCATTTTTTCTAAAGTCAGTTTAGATGTTTTTGTGAAGGTATGTTTTAGATGTGATTAGTATTTAAAGCAGTAACTTTGAATAAAACTGATTACCCCCTATAATGTCCATGGGCCTCATTCAATCAGCTGAAGGCTGCAAGCCCAAATACTGAGGTTCCTCAAAGTGGAAGGATGTGTTCAAATTGTGGTGCTAGTGAAGACTCTTGAGAGTCCTTTGGACTGCAAGGAGATCAAACCAGTCAATCCGAAAGGAAATCAACCCTGAATATTCATTGGAAGGACTGATACTGAAGCTGAAGCTCCAATATTTGGGCCACCTGATACAAAGAGCAATTTCTCGGAAAAGACCTTAATGCTGAGAAGGATTGAAGGCAGGAGGAGAAAGGGGCAGCACAGGACAAGATGCTTGGATGGCGTCACAGACTCAGTGGACATGAATTTGAGCTAACTCCAAAAGACAGTGGAGGACAGAGGAGCCCTGAAGACTGCAGTCCATGGGGTCACAAAGAGTGAAACAGGGCCACCTGATGCAAAGAGCAATTTCTCGGAAAAGACCTTAATGCTGAGAAGGATTGAAGGCAGGAGGAGAAAGGGGCAGCACAGGACAAGATGCTTGGATGGCGTCACAGACTCAGTGGACATGAATTTGAGCTAACTCCAAAAGACAGTGGAGGACAGAGGAGCCCTGAAGACTGCAGTCCATGGGGTCACAAAGAGTGAAACACAACTTCGCGACTGAACAGCAACCAAAAAGTGGAAGGAATTCAAGTCTGAAGCACAGAAACCCTGGCTGAGTTTCCAGACTATTGTTCTGGGGGTTCAGATTCAAGACTGCAACATCAACTCTTCCCTGAATCTCCAGTCTGCTGGCTCACTCTACAGATTTCAGGTCTCCTGACAGATGGATAGATAAATAGTGAATCCCCTACTGTCTTTATTCCCCCTCTGGAGAACCTTAAAAATTCTACTGTATTCCAGCAGTGTGGCTCTAGTTATGTTTCACTATATCCAGGCAGCAGGACTATAGTTTTTATAATTATAGTAAAATACATTGTGGTAATCGTCTTATAAGTCAAATCATTATGCTCTGCACCTTAAACTTACACACTGCTGCATGTTAATTACATCTCAATAAAACTGGAAGGGAAAAAAAATTGCAATTCGAGAAACAGAGATTCAGGTTAAACTGAAAGTGTTCCAAAAAGGAGTCAGGAGTTTATGAAGACAAAAGGCCACAGATTGTCAAAAATTGCCTGATGAAAATTGTGAGCGACTCTGATACAAGCCAGGAAATATTTGTCCTTATGGAATCACAAGTTATTTAGGGCAGGGGTGGTCCGAGAAGTAGCTTGAGTTTTTGGCAGATTTTCTGGAGGACTTCATTAAGACAACAGATGATCGGAAGGTCAGATTCCATCCAGGCTGAGACATGCCTATGTCACACTCGTTAATGGCCTGGCTCTGTTTCAGAGAGCTCTTTAGGGAGCATTATTGTCATTGAGTGGCTAAGTCATGTTCAACTCTTTGAGACCCCATGGACTACAGCACGCCAGGCTTTCCTGTCCTTCACTATCTCATGGAGTTTGCGCAAATTAGAGAGCGTTAACGACTCCATGGTTTTTCTTTCACAAAAGCCAGTATGAAATCTGTCCCTGACTTATGCTGAAGTGAACAACTGTAATAGAGAAGACCCTTGTGTATTCTATTACAAGTTCAGCACTAAAGAGATGTTGCCTTTATGCTTATATTATACATAGCTGCTCATTGCTGGGAGCCCTGCCTCCTGCATAATGAGGATTAAGCTGAAATACCTGTGTTTACCTCCCAGGAAACAACATGACCAACGACTGCAGGAAGGGAATTAACACTATCCCTTCAGAGGCTGATGGGAACCAGAAAAGGTTTGCCTTTACTCTTTCTCCTTTTAGTGTATACCAAGCCTGAATTCTAACTCAGGCATGATGGTTCTTATGGGACATGAGTCCACCATTATCTTGATCTACCAGCTTTCCAAACAAAGTTGATATGCTTATATTATACATAGCTGCTCATTGCTGGGAGCCCTGCCTCCTGCATAATGAGGATTAAGCTGAAATACCTGTGTTTACCTCCCAGGAAACAACATGACCAAGCCCAGCTGTCAACGACTGCAGGAAGGGAATTAACACTATCCCTTCAGAGGCTGATGGGAACCAGAAAAGGTTTGCCTTTACTCTTTCTCCTTTTAGTGTATACCAAGCCTGAATTCTAACTCAGGCATGATGGTTCTTATGGGACATGAGTCCACCATTATCTTGATCTACCAGCTTTCCAAACAAAGTTGTTATTCCTTGCCCCAACAACTCATCTCTTGATTTATCGGCCCCTCCTGTGGGAAGCAATAGGACTTGGTAACAGGATGACGCTACTTATGTCTAAGGCCTTCAAGTGAGTGTCAGCTCACTGGCTGGTGCTGCCGTATAGATAACAGTTTACCAGAGATCTCTTCCTTGCAGACGAGGCAAAGTCTATGCCAGTTGTAAATGAGCATAACTACCTGTACTCAGGTGTGTCCTGTGGGGGAGGACAAAAACTTTATCCTTCTAGGTTCATCTGGCTGGTTAAGAAGCGACTTAACATGAGACAGATAACAGGAGAAAAGCAAACAAAAGGTTAACAGCATGTATACTTCCGTATACATGGGTAAGAACCGGAAAGCCTGAGTAACTCACCAGAATGGTTGAAACCCTCACCTTAAATACCATCTTCAGCCAGAAACAAAGGAGAATATTGTGGGTAGTGGTTTGGGACTAGAATGTGGAGGAAGGTGATTCACATGGAGATAGAAAAGCAAGTGTTTGGAACTCTCTAAATATTTGGAGTTCCCCTGACCACACCTGGCCCACGTGTTTTCTCAGTATCTCTGGTAGTAGCTGTCTTCCTGGGCCAGCCCCTTTATCTAAACTATTCAACATTTAAGGAAGCAGCCAAAAGAAAGGCTTTGAGTCTTTGTTTCTTAAAAATATTCTGCCTAAAATCATTCTCTTGCCAAAGAGACACATTTTGGGGTGACAAATTTTGCTTCCCTACAATATCCTGTATCAGGTAGAAAAGGTTAATACAGAAACACAAGGAGGAAGCCACCTTGCTTCCCAAAATAGTCCCTAAAATTTTGGGAGACTTGCTTAGATTCCTGAATCTAAGACTTGGGGGACTTCGGCTGAGACCAATTTCTTTTGCTCAGTGAGGGTCTTGTGATTAAATATTGCCCAAGACAAGCTAAAAGGATTTGGTGCCCATCAACTTCAAGTTTCCTTGGACTGGTTACAGTGGCTGAATTGCGGTCTAAAACTCTTCTAGGAACAAGGAGGGAAATTGTGGGGAAATAAACTTTTCAGGGATTTCTCAGCGGTTTTGTAAAAAGCCCAGATCTTCTAGGACTCTTCAGCGCAGACATCTGCAGCTGTTCATCTAGTTAATAGCTCCTATCTGAAAGAATTCATAGTCTCATCTCCCCAAGGAGCAGGGGAGACCTACAGCCTAGAGTAGGTAGGTCCCCTGAAGGTGCTCCGTCTCCCTAAGAATTTATATTTCAAGAAGGGATGAGGCCCAGAACCTTGGAGACTCCAGATCAGGCTTCTGGAGAGATTTTGTTACCAGCAAAGCCCATAAACAGTTATCAGGTTAAAAAGACAAACAAACAAACAAACAAACACAATATTAGGAATAAAAATACTAACCTCCTTTCCCTTGTGCTTAGTCTGGTTTCTCTTGCCTCCTGCAGAGGCCTTGCTCCCGGATCTTCAAACCCTAGTTCCTGGTGTGAACCAGCTTGGCCGATGTTCCTGCTTGGGCTGGGGGTGCTGTGTGCGGAGACGCTGCACGTGACACCTTAGGGCAAGATGGCAATGATCCCTGTGAGCCCCGTTACCTGGAGCAGCTGCGCCTATCTCTGCTCCCCAGAACCCTGCCGACTCCACCCACTCCCCCGCTGATGAGAGCCCTACGGAGCAGCCCCGCCCATGGCCTGTTGGAGAGTGTGGACTGTACAGTGGGTGCTCCCACTTCTCAGTTCCTTTGCTTCTCAACACAATTCATTCCATTGGCAGAGAAACATTGGGTAGAAGGACCCTTTTTGGGGTGGGTGACATCTTTACTTAGGTACCAAAGGCCAGAGTAAGGAGGACATCCTTCCCGGGAGAGGAGAAGGCCCTTCTCAGCAGCAGGAACAAGGTTTCCTTCCGTTCTACACCTGCTGGTGTGGAACAGCTGAGCTGCTCTCAACACAGGGCCCCAGGTGCAGTCCTGGGTGAGGGGGCAACACCTGTATGTTTACCGTGAGCTATTTAATAAGAACTGTGTCTCTGATCACAATGACCTGTCCGTGCCTTCAGGATAAAAGAAATGAATACTGAAAGCCTAGCCAAAAGGAGGGAGTGTCTCCAAGAGGTCAGTTAGAGTGAATGCCAAGAGGTAGGAGAAATTCAGATAGACAAGGGCAGGAAAGGTGTGGCTTTGATTCAGCGATGTGGTAGTCATCAGTGACTTGGGAGTAGTTTTGAGGAAAGAAAGGGAAGACAGTCTAGAATTGTTAGGGATACAGGTGAACCTTTCAAGAAGTTTGTTGTGGGACCTAAGATTGTCTGGTACAAGTGAGAGGGGAGAAGCACAGTGAGAAGTTTGTAGAGAAGAGATCTGAAATCCTTATCAGAAGAAACAGATTAAATAAAAGCAGGATCACTGGGCAATACAGCACTGAGATGCTTGGAGAGGGTGACGAGGGAGAAGGATCATCAGTCTCATATGAAACTGGAGTTCTGCCAAGTCAGATCACTGAGAGGGCAGAAAGACAAGGGGATCAAGGATTAAGTGAGCATTAGTAACATGTCAGCTCTTAGAACTGTTGGGGAGGAAAACGCTTCCTCCACCCTCTTAGGTTCAGTTATTGGGACTCTGCCAATTAAATTGACAAAAGCAGATAACCGTGAGAAAACATTTAAATAGCTTTCCAGGAATGATGTACACATGTGAGAGTTGGACCGTAAACAAGGCTAAGTGCTGAAGAATTGATGCTTTCAAACTGTGCTGCTGGAGAAGACTCTTGAGAGTCCCTTGGACAGCAAGGAGAACGAACCAGTCAATCCTAAAGGAGATCAACCCTGAATATTCATTGGAAGGACTGACACTGAAGCTCCAATACTTTGGCCACTTGATGGGAAGAGCCGAACTAGAAAAGGCCCTGATGCTGTGAAAGACTGCTGCTGGAGAAGAAGGGGGCGACAGAGGATGAGATAGTTACATGGCATCTTCAACTAAATGGACACTGAATTTGAGCAAACTCTGGGAGATGGTGAAGGACAGGGAAGTCTGGCATGTTGTAGTTCATGGGGTCACAAAGAGATGAACATGAGTGAGCAGCAGAACAATAACAACAACATGCAGAGGTCCACAAAGAAATGTGACTTGAAGGGGTGACTACAACTGGGAGTTGATATACTACTGAATAAATGACAAGGAGTAGGACAAAAAGGCATGTTCTGAAAAACAGGTGACTTGGGGAAGGAGGGGCAGTTATAACAAAAAACATTTAAGAAATATAAATGGTACCTTAGGAGGATATATGGGAGATAGGGGATTTTTGCAAAAATGTCTTGTTTGTCTGGCACTTGGAACTTTTCTGTCATTTAAACACTGTTTCCAAAAGTAAATCAAAGTCAATTAAAAGCAACTCAAATGCATTTCTTTTTATAGCTGAATAATATACAGCTTCTTTATCCATTCATCTGTTAATGGGCATCTAGGTAACTTCCATGTCCTAGCTACTGTAAATAGTGCTGCAGTGAACACTGGGGTACATGTATCTTTTTGGAATTTGCTGTATGATGCAGGGAACCCAAAGTTGGTGCTTTGTGACAACTTAGAAGGGTGGAATGGGGAGGAAGGTGGGGGGGAGGTTCAAGAGGGAGGGGACATATGCATACCTATGGCCGATTCAACTCAATGTATGGCAGAAACCATCACAATATTGTAATTATCCTCTAATTAAAAATAATTTTTTTTAAAAAGTTAATTCATTGCAAAGGCAAAGACTCAGGCAAATCTTATTTCTCCATGAGGAAAGACCTATGAATCCATGTTTAAAGTTACATATAGTAAGTTTTATGCCACTGTTAACAGTTGTAATACATCAAAACATTGATGGTAGCCATACCAGCAGTACCTAAATCTTTAGGTCTATATATAGTGATAAAAACTGGAAAATACAAAAAAGCTATCAATCAACACCACTAAATATTAATGACAAGTCTGGTTGTTTGGGTGCTGTTAAACAGCTGATATTAGGGCTCAGTTTGAGTTCATAAAGGGCCACTCAAATGGTAAAGAATCCACCTGCAATTCAGGTGACCTGGGTTTGATCCCTGTGACTGGAAGATCCCCTGGAGAAGGGAATGGCTCCCTGCTCCAGTATTCTTGCCTGGAGAATTCCATGGACAGAGGAGTCTGGCGGGCTCGTCTATGGGATCACAAAGAGTCGACATGGCTGAGTGACTAACAGTATCACTTTGAATATGGAAAACTCAACAGTGCAGGTTTTTAAGTCTGCTAAGTTAGATGCAGAGAAGCATCACTTAAAATACCATATATATTTTTATCATACACACATAATATGGAAATATTTTCCTTTAATAAATAATTTCTCATCATGTTTAATGGGAAACAATGAAAACTTCATGTAAACAGTCCCGCAGGGAAACTTTTACTATTTAGTGTTCAAATCATATCTTTTTTCTTCAAAGTCTGTACATATTCTTATGATGTTTTCAATAGTAGGTCCTCATATACATTTGACCCATCTGTAGATCCTCAAGGAGACACTCTAAAGGAATTAGATGCAAATTCAGCATCAACTGGAAAGAAAAGGAAAGAATTATATTCTTTACCTAAAATACTTGAGTTAACTATTAGTTAAGAAAAAGACAAAACAAAACTGAGAGCTTTCTGAAGATTGAAATATATCTATAGATGACACAACACAAAAAACAAGATTACAATTATATAATCTGCTTATGGTCGCACATGTGGCTGAGTATCAGGGCTTCTGGTTTTCTCATTCTTCATTCATGTACTCAATAACTGTGTGCAAAGGTGCTGTGAAAAGCACTGGAAGTACAAGATGAAGGTGACCCACTGCACCCTGAAAAATGATATATCCCAAAACTGGAAAAACAGATGAACAGGCGATTTCCATACAGAGTCGTAAATACTAAGATATAAAAGATGGCACAAGGAACGCTCAAAAGAGACTTGCCAGCTTTGTGTCAGTACTGCCAGCTTTTTGATGGAGGTGATATGTAAGTAGCTATCTGAAGGACAGGAAAAAGTACAAGAGGTAGAGGGGGAAAAACATGTACAAACACAGTCTGGCTGGTTAGATGCAGAGCTGAGGGACAGAGTAAGGTGCTAAAGAGATAAGGTCAACTACTTTGGCAGGACCCAAATTGATGTGGGTATTTGGAGCTTTTCCTAAGGGTGAAAGATAAACTGGTGACAAAGTCAAGTTCAACTTCAGTCGCTCAGTCATGTCCGACTCTTTGCAACCCCTTGAATCGCAGCATGCCAGGCCTCCCTGTCCATCACAATCTCTCGGAGTTCGCTCAGACTCACGTCCATTGAGTCTGTGATGCCATCCAGCCATCTCATCCTCGGTCGTCCCCTTCTCCTCCTGCCCCCAATCCCTCCCAGCATCAGAGTCTTTTCCAATGAGTCAACTCTTTGCATGAGGTGGCCAAAGTACTGGAGTTTCAGCTTTAGCATCAGTCCTTCCAAAGAAATCTCAGGGTTGATCTCCTTCAGAATGGACTGGTTGGATCTCCTTGCAGTCCAAGGGACTCTCAAGAGTCTTCTCCAACACCACAGTTCAAAAGCATCAATTCTTCGGCACTCAGCCTTCTTCACAGTCCAACTCTCACATCCATACCTGACCACTGGAAAAACCATAGCCGTGACTAGAAGGACCTTAGTTGGAGAAGTAATGTCTCTGCTTTTGAATATGCTATCTAGGTTGGTCATAACTTTTCTTCTAAGGAGTAAGCATCTTTTAACTTCATGGCTGCAGTCACCATCTGCAGTGATTTTGGAGCCCCCCAAAATAAAGTCTGACACTGTTTCCACTGTTTCCCCATCTATTTCCCATGAAGTGATGGGATCGGATGCCGTGATCTTTGTTTTCTGAATGTTGAGCTTTAAGCCAACTTTTTCACTCTCCTCTTTCACCTTCATCAAGAGGCCCTTTAGCTCCTCTTCACTTTCTGCCATAAGGATGGTGTCATCTGCATATCTGAGGTTATTGACATTTCTCCGGGCAATCTTGATTCCAGCTTGTGTTTCTTCCAGTCCAGCGTTTCTCATGATGTACTCTGCATATCAGTTAAATAGGCAGGGTGACAATATACAGCCTTGACGTACTCTGTTTCCTATTTGGAACCAGTCTGTTGTTCCATGTCCAGTTCTAACTGTTGCTTCCTGACCTGCATACAGATTTCTCAAGAGGCAGCTCAGGTGGTCTGGTATTCCCATCTCTTGAAGAATTTTCCACAGTTTATTGTGGTCCACACAATCAAAGGCTTTGGCATAGTCAATAAAGCAGAAATAGACAAAGTCAACGAGAGAGAAATTTTAAAGTCACCCACCAAGTGACAGCTACACAAACGTGACTGCTTGAGTCTGGGTTTCCTAGCCTTGACCACTCCCAGACAGTTGAGAAGTTGATGAACACCACATATTCTGAGAATAGTGAAGGGTGTAGGCGGATAGTTCCATAGGGATGGAGGCAGTAGAAGGAAATAGCCAGAAATAAAAGAAATACATGGAGCTTTTGGGATTGTTTTTCAAGCAATGGGACATGGTGAATAAATGAGGAAGAAGGAATTTTTCACTATGACTGCACATGCTTTCACATTTTTCATTAGCTATATGTAAGAAAAAAATATTTAAGATAGCAACTGTTATCCAAACAATGGAAAGAGATGCCACTGACTGTTTACCATGTATTTCAGAAATCAGTGTCTAAATTTAATTCATACGTTTTGGCAACATACCTCCTTCTAGTTCTCTAGTTATACTCCTGTCCAACTTCTGCTGCGTCTGAAATAAGTCAAATATTATTTATGTTTAAGTTAAACAAGAGATATTATCATAGGAATGACCTATAATTTACTACATGTGACATTTAAATAATACTTTTAGAGACTAGACCTAACTTGAAGATTACTTAGGTAGAAAAATAATCACATAAATAAAAGAAAATGAATTCCTACTTATTCTGCTTTTAGATAACAGAGAACATACATATGGAATGCTATTTAGACTAATCTGATAAGAAGTATAAATATCAGTCTATCGAGTACACATAATTTCAGAGAATTAGGGAATGACCCATAATCCTGGTAATGACCCACAAGATCACCATCTTCTCCCTTAACAGCTCCTTCCGAGACCTATATTTTGATTTCTAGGTGAGGATCATGTTCAAATGAAGTAGTTTGAAGTCGAATATTAATAAGGAGAACACATCTGCAATTTTCTTTAAACTTTTCCATTTAGCAAAAACATAGAAAGGTGAGAAAATTATGCACCAGAAAACAATGTACCAGCAAGTTTTCATTCTAAAGGTGTTTAGCGAGAAGGATTCTCTCCCAAGTATTAGTTCCTGAACTATGTCCCATAGAAGGGGAAGGTCCCATGGGGTCCCTGAAGGGTTGAGGGACAGAGACGTCTCTGGCCACTCCTTTAGCTAAATGACTCTATGCTTGTCTCTTTTATATAATACGGTTCTGTGCAGAAGGTTTTTTTTTTTAAAGAAAGGTTGTTTTGTTTGAAAAAACCCCAACTTTTTTTAAGGTATGAGAGTCATTGATTTAGTCAGAGTTACAGTTCTACAAGTCTAGAGTCCTATGCCAGCTACTTCCTCAGATTAAGAAAACACATACAGATTTTTAACTATAACATAGAGAAAATGAATATGTAAAACCTTGTCACATAGTTCAGTAATGCTTGTGGCATTTAATAAATGTTTTAAGTTATATGTCTTAAATGCATGAACAAAATAAATCAATATTGAACTCCTATTTGTAGCAGTCGATATCGTTAACTTGTAAAGCATAGATATTTTTTTAAACACAGGACAGGAAACTTGAAAAAGAAAATCTTTAGTTGAATCAAGCAGGCCAAAACTGAAGAGATTAATCTAAAAAGGATGTTTGTTTCCTCCAGATAAAACTTGGTTTATTAAAATGAGTAAACAAAATGAATTATCCACATTTTGAGCTATTTAGGACAAAATTTAAAACACAAATAAGATCTCTCTTTACTATTTAGCATACTTCTATCCAAGCTCTCATCATTAATTGGTATATTAAAAAAGTATGAGTGTAATCTCAACTATAATCTAAATCTGGTCAGAAATTACAGTTGAACTTCATTTCCTCAGCCTGAAGTTTCACGAGGAGGACTTATATCCTACCCTCCTCATGAGAAGCAAGGAGATTTACCTAACAGGTGTGTGTGGGACATGGAACTAAGAAGTGGTTGCTTGGTTCCAAATCTGTTCTTTGAAAAGATGTGTGTGCCCACAGCATCGTGAATTTCAGTCTGCAGGAGGCAGCCTGCCCCTGGGATGGGGACTGAGCCTTGGTTTCCTCCTCTGAGGCCTGCGGGAGTAAGTGTCTGATCGGGATGGAGTTTGGAGGCCTGCTATGGCTGCATGGCTAAGGCACGTCTTCCAGGTTCACGGCTCTCAAGTACTGAGACCCAACTTAGCTGCAGTACTGTCAAAGAAACCCTAGATTGCTCTTCTGTGATGGCAAGAAGCCAAACGAGCAAACAGGTTGAGACTGCACTTAACAGGGGCTATTTTTATGGGCACCATAACCATCATGAAAACACCATCAAACCATAAACCCATGTGCTGTGACTAAAATGGATATTTTAATCACAGTGATTACACAATGAAAACTAGTTGCCATTTAAAGACTCCTCATCATTGCTATCTTAGTCGTCAATCATCCAGGTGCTGTTGATATAGAGATAAAAGTGAGCTTCATTTAAAATTTTTCATGTTTGCTTTAACTACAAATTTAGAAACATTCTACAATTGCTCAGAAAAATATTTTTTAGAAATTTAAGTAACAAGGCTATTAAGTAAAATAGCAATTAAAGATGCACTCTTGTGTAAGAAAATGACAAAAATGTTAACCTAAAACTAGAAATTAATCTTCTGTTACAAGTGTTACAAGTTTGTTTAATCCATAAAAGGATTTATCGGGGATTCCTTCAAATAGAAAAAATCCATATGTGCTTAGTGTTTAGACGCCAGTCATTCTTATGTTTAGGGGTAGAAAAACTGCAATGGTTTCAGCAGAGCTTGGAGACGATTATGAACACTTGCCAAAGTGAAATCAATTAGAAAGGAGGTCACATATCTGAAAGTATAAGATTTCATTTCTAAAGCAGAATTTAAATGCAGCTTTTCAAGAAAAAAAGGATTTATCGGGGATTCCTTCAAATAGAAAAAATCCATATGTGCTTAGTGTTTAGACGCCAGTCATTCTTATGTTTAGGGGTAGAAAAACTGCAATGGTTTCAGCAGAGCTTGGAGACGATTATGAACACTTGCCAAAGTGAAATCAATTAGAAAGGAGGTCACATATCTGAAAGTATAAGATTTCATTTCTAAAGCAGAATTTAAATGCAGCTTTTCAAGAAATTTAAGAAGTTAATAAGTATCTCAAAAATAGAAATCTAGGACAAAAAAACCATAAAATTTTTCTCTCCTTGATTAGCATAGTTGATAATGGCTTTTACTTAGTGCACATAAGTCAAATAAACAGCCCAGAAGTTCAAATTAAAAATGAGAATCCTATCAGAAATCGTAAACCCAAGGGAAAAAAGATAGTAGAACTAATGTTCATCAAGTAAGTCACCATGCTGTTATTCGAAGGGCGTGGAATTGAGGTAGAAAATCCTACGTTTGCTTCTGGAGAAATATTCATAAGGAACATTGAAGTATTATTGAAATTTCCAACGCACCGGCGGCTCCAGGACAGGCCTAGTGGTGAGAGTGCTCAGTAA
>SJYC01025159.1:0-18152 GCA_006408675.1 Madoqua kirkii | reverse complement strand
TTACCCTCTCAGAACCGTTCAGCTTCTTCAGCATTACTGGTTGGATCATAGATTTGGATTA
This sequence comes from Madoqua kirkii, assembly GCA_006408675.1. Lineage (NCBI taxonomy): Eukaryota > Metazoa > Chordata > Mammalia > Artiodactyla > Bovidae > Madoqua > Madoqua kirkii. The sequence goes on along the minus strand of SJYC01025159.1, from coordinate 18,091 downwards.
CTGTGATGTTGAATGGTTTGCCTTGGAAACGAACAGAGATCATTCTGTTGTTTTTGAGACTGCATCCAAGTACTGCATTTCGGACTCTTTAGTTGACCATGATGGCTACTCCATTTCTTCTAAGGGATTCTTGCCCACAGTAGTAGATATAGTGGTCATCTGAGTTAAATTCACCCATTCTAGTCCATTTTAGTACACTGATTCCAAGAATGTCAACATTCACTCTTGCCATCTCCTATTTGACCACTTCCAATTTGCCTTGATTCATGGACCTAAGATTCCAGGTTCCTATGCAATATTGCTCTTTACAGCACGATTCCCTAAATGATTTCCATTTTTTAAGTCACCACATAGTAATTGGAATGTCCCACTAAACTGTTTGAACACCGAAAGCATAGAGCAGACCTCCTGTAAACAATGATAGTTGTAACCTTGTTCTAAAGAAGTACACGTTTCTGGGGCTCCTTAACTAACAAGTCACAGCTGGGAGAGGAGAGAAAGGGCATTAGAGAGAAAGGGAGGTGGCCTCACGGTGACACCTGCTGCCTCTGGGACACACCTGCCTCCAGGAAACAGTTCAGGGATGAAGAAACACACCATCCCACAAAGCCACGTTCAAGTGCTTTCACCACCCTTGTATAAACGTTTCACTCATGACCTGAGAACAATTAAGCATTTGCTCTGAGGAATCGCCTAGAGCCACAATCTCGAGGGTAGGATGGGAAAGTCATTGGGTGAGACTGAAAAGGGCTAAAACAGCCCCAGGAAGAATTACAAGTATCCCCTGCTTTTCCAAAGTTCATTTTATGTTACTTCACTTCTATGAAGGGCCTACATGGGCACCTGTTTTTCATGATAATTAAAAAAAATCTGAAGAGGATTTTTGGTTTCATTTAAAAAGGCAAAAAGCTGAAACGCTGTTCAGGGTGTGTTTTTACAGCGAGAGACTTGTGTTCCACAAACAGGGAGACCAGCCCCACTGAGCTCCTTCCCCGGAAGCCACACCCACGTCTCAGCCTCCAGTCGCCACCGCCCTGAACCCTGTCTGGGAGCGCCAGTGCTTTACTCGTGCATATTCATCTTATGCACCTACTAGCAGAATGTGTCCTCGGGCCCTGCTGCTTTGGTTTATGCTGTTTTGGCTTATGAAAGGCTTCCTAGGAGTGCTCTGCTTCTAGATAGTAGGGAAACCTGGCCCCGGCACTGGAGGTGCTGCGATCTGCCCTTTGCATCCTCCACACCCCCCTCAGTCAGGTCACCATTTTATTATCCTGCCATTCACCTCTATGTTCATTTCCCCCGAGGTCACAACCATGATTTTACATAGTGTAGGAACACTTACAAGGATATAGTATTACTAATTTGTCTTAGGGTGCCCTTTAGCGGTGACTATCTAGTTAGCTTTCACTTCCTACTAATTTCAGGAACCTGGCTCTATAAAAATGAGGCTTTAGAGACAAATTAATGAACTAAATTTATTTTGTGAGTCTGTGTTTTGACTTACGTGTCTAGCTTATTTTCCAATGACTTTCTAACTTTTAGTTCTTCTAGGTAGAGTTTCCTATATGTTTTCAACTCTGTTTGAGAAGTTTTTGTCCTGGAGAGTTCAGATTCCAACTCTTTAATTCTGAGTTCCATCTGACTTATTTTGGAAGCAATATTATTCTCTTGTAACTGCTTTAAGCTTTCTTGAGATGCTGCTTGTATCTAAATCAAATTTTAAAAGATATATTTCTTTTGTTAATGGTTATAACCTGAAGAATTATATTTGTTCCCTTTAGTTTTGAGTCAGTAATTCAGAGAGCGATTTTAAATGTGAAAAAAAAGAAAAGTGGAACTTTAAAATAATCATGGTCAATGTGAAATGAATTAAATCTGAATTATAAAATTAAAGTGGAATCAATGTTATAGAAGTACTTATGTAAGCTGATAATTCAAAGAATAAGAAGATCAACTTGAAATTTTAAAAACTGAACAAGACAACTTGAGAATAATTCAAGAGGATGGTACCCATTCTAAACCACAGTATTTTTTTCCTTCCTCATGGTCTTGTTTTATACCAATTGGTCTTATAAATAAAAGGATCCTCTAGTGAGAATCATTCTGAAAGATCAATTTAGTGATAACTGTGATGGAAACTGAAAAATTTCTCTCTTCAGGGAGAGACAAGTGCCCCCTTCCTTCCAGAAATCTGCAAAACAAACTGTTCTAAGGGAAGCAGAGGAAACACATAAGTTGTATAGATCCAAAATGTAATTTACAATGAGGTGAATTCAAGTACATGACAGATCAACAAACTAACCTGTAAAAACATGTTGACTTCTCTTAATTTCTCTATTAGATCCTGTCTCACTCTTTCTTCAATCTCCTGTTTATACTGCTCTACTTGACTGTATTCTATCATATTCATGTCTATATGACTTTTGAGGTTCACTACTTTTTGCTCCAACTTCTTTTTATTCTTCTCTAGTTTTTCACATTTCTGTTGCATTCCTTTCATTGATAGTAACTCCTCTTGAAGAACTCGAAATTTTGCATTCATGTGCAGACATTCTGAATGTGCAGTTTCTAGCTCTGCTGGAAGATCATCAATCTGCAAGAATAAAACAAATACCATTTGGTAATGAGGGAAGTGGACTGAGCCCAGCCTCATACAAACCGAGGATCAAATAAATATGATGATATCTGTATTGTTGAATGTAGGACCAGGAATTACTCAGAGAATCAAGAAAGAAGTCCCCAAGAGTCACAAAATATATTCTTCACTGTCATCATCTTTGTCACACAACATTTGCACTTGATTTTACACTCTTTTATTGTTCTATAATAAAACTTTCTATCTTCCCTCCATGAAATGACTGCAAGTCACCCCTTAGGAGAACATCTCTTGCTCCTTCCCCTCAGTATGTCCCATAACTTTTAAAGAAGTTAGAGGTATAGTATTGAGTTATCTAGGGCTAAGTTAATAAATACCTCCCAAAAGAAGATTGTGAAAATAAGACTCTAATGACTAAATCTTGTAAATATGGATTCTAATCCAGTAATCCTTTTTCTGAACTGGAAATAGTTTTTCCTAATTTGAATTGCATTCCAAACAGAAATGATTCACAAGGCTAAAGATATCTCGTTCTCCTAAAAATTTAGTGAGATGATCCATACATTTTTCTGAACAACAAAAAAATGCCTCTTTCTTGTAATCCTTTGTTACTTTCCACAGAATAAGAGAACATAGCAAACAAAACAAACCAAAAATATTTGCAGGAATTTCAGCGACACAGAGTGGAAAGAACTTTCATTTAGACAGAATGATTACTTGGTAAGTTGAGGTGAGTACAGCTGGTGGTTTTCAAACATGTCAACAAATTCTTTGACACTTTTCTCATGAAATTCCCTCCCCTTTAAATACATGCTGGCCTCAGTAACTGATTCTAGTGGACAGAGTCTGGGGGAACTGCTATGTTATTTCTTAAGCTAAATAGCTTCTGACTTTGGCTCCCTGGGGAACCCACTCTTAGCATCAGTCATCACGCTCTGACGAAGCCCAGGCCACATACTGAGCACATGCCACTGTCCCCACTGACAGCCCCCACCTAATGACCCATCCAAAAGCCAGCTCCAATTGCCAGACGTGTATGAACAAGTCTTCAGATGAGCCTGGTCTCCACCTTCACAACATCCCAGCTGATAACGACTGGAGAAGAAATGAGCTGGCCTCACTCACTGAGCCTTGCCCCAACGCAGACTTGTGAACAAAGGAAATGCTGTTTTGAGTCACTAGCTTTGCGTGATCTCTAATGCAATTTGGTAGCAATAAATAACTGGCACAGATACTGATATTAAAAATGGAGTTCAGTGAAGTTCACTCAGTCATACCTGACTCTTTGTGACCCCATGGACTGTATCATACCAGGCTTCCCTGTCCTTCACCAACTCCTGGAGCTTGCTCAAACTCATGTCCGTCAAGTCAGTGATGCCCAAAAAGGCGGTATTGCCATTAAAAAAGAACTAAAACACGTGAGAATGCTTTTGAACCTGGATGTAGGTGGGACCTGAATGGATGCAGAGAAAGAAATGAAAACCCAAAGGGCTTCATGACTTTGTAAACTGAAGCCTGATGGCCCTTGAAGAGGCTGCCAGTGACAGCTTCTAGGCAAGAGAAGAAAATGACACTGAAACATGGGAGGCGGAGATGCTTGCTATGAAGCAGCTGAAAGTAAAATCAATGAGAAGGATAAGCTATGAGACCAAAAAAAAAGAAAAAGGCACTATTAAATATAAAGGAACCAGGACTCACTGGGTTCAATATCTGTATCCCCTTTACAGCATCTCCACCTGTCCAACTGTCACATGATGCAAAAAGACAGAAATGGCTTCTTGGCTAAGATCAAATCTAGGGTGCTGTCAAGGAAAACATGGTCTAAAGGTAAAACCTGTAGACTGTAAAACCCTTCATTAAGACCCTAGAAAGACTCAAGCTGGTGCCTCAGATTCCTTTAAGGATCTTAAGAGCCTAAGAATGTTAAAGGCATCATCCTGCAAAGCTTCACAGGAAGCCCAAAGTATGATGCTTCCCTCAAAAAAGATTTTTGAGGGTAGCTTTTCCAATGGCATGAAACCCATTCAAACTCACAGGACACCAAACACTTTAAAGAGAACCTTGGCAGCGAAAATACTGCTTGTTTGCATGCTTGCTTGAGCTAACAGAGACCAAGTCTTAGTCACCTAGTCATGTCTGACACTTTGTGACCCCGTGGACTGTGGGAGAAGGGATAGGCTACCCACTCCAGTATTCTTGGGCTTCCCTTGTGGCTCAGCAGGTAAAGAGTCCACCTGCAATGTGGGAGACCTGGGTTCAATCCCTGCATTGGAAAGATCCCCTGGAGAAAGGAAAGGCTATCCACTCCAGTATTCTGGCCTGGAGAATTCCAATGACTGTATAGTCCCTGGGGTGTCAAAGAGTCGGACACAACAGAGCACTTTCACTCTCACTTTCTCCAGAGGATCTTCCCAACCCAGGGATTGAACCTGGGTCTCCTGCATTGCAGGCAGATTCTTTACTGTCTGAGCCATCCGGGAAGTCCAACCGAGACCAAGACATACAAAAGGCCTTTGGGATTTTCTTAGAAGTTCGATAAAGAGGAACCTGGCTTAGGAAACATGACTCAGCTACAGACAGAGGTCATCTCTTAAAAAAAGGACAGCACAGAGCTCAGAGTGTGAGCACAGAAATAAAGGAAAGTATTATTTCTCATGTGTTCATGAGTGATATGCATTTATAGTCAACACAGTTTATAAACCTGATACCAGTCAGGACAGACTTCAAAATGAATGACTTTCCTACAAAGAGCTTAAAATAACTTTTCATCATTTTGTCATCTTTCTGGAATTTAAACTGCCAACATTTATTTGTTAAAAATAGGGTATTTTACACATAAAATCGACCATCTGCTAATGTCCATGTGTAGAGTCATCTCTTGAGTTGCTGGAAGAGGGCGTTGGCTATGACCAGTGCACTCTCTTGGCAAAACTCTGTTCACCTTTGCCCTGCTTCATTTTGTACTCTGAGGCCAAAATTGCCTGTTACTCCAAGTATCTCTTGACTTCCTACTTTTGCATTCCAGTCCTCTATAAGGAAAAGGACATCTTTTTTTGGTGTTAATTCTAGAAGGTCTTGTAGGTGATCATAGAACCGCTCAACTTCAGTTTCTTCAGCATTAGTGGCTGGGGCATAGATTTGGATTACTGTGATATTGAATGATTTGCCTTGGAAACAAACAGAGATTATTCTGTCATTTTTGAAATTGCACCCAAGTACTGCATGTCTGGCATCCCACTCCAGTACTCTTGCCTGGAAAATCCCATGGATGGAGGAGCCTGGTAGGCTGCAGTCCATGGGGTCGCTAAGTTGGACATGACTGAGTGACTTCACTTTCACCTTTCACTTTCATGCATTGGAGAAGGAATTGGCAACCCATTCCAGTGTTCTTGCCTGGAGAATCCCAGGGACGGGGGAGCCTGGTGGACTGCCGTCTATGGGGTCACACAGAGTCGGACACGACTGAAGTGACTTAGCAATAGCAATAGCAACTGCATGTCAGACTCTTTTGTTGACTATGATGGCTACTCCCTTTCTTCTAAGGGTTTCTTGCCCACAGTAGTAGATATAATGGTCATCTGAGTTAAATTCACCCATTCCAGTCCATTTTAGTTTACTGATTTCTAAAATGTTGATGTTTACTCTTGCCATTTCCTGTTTAACCACTTCCAATTTACCCTGATTCATAGACATAACACTCCAGGTTCCTATGGAGTATTGTTCTTACAGCTTCAGACTCTACTTCTATCACCAGTCACAGCCACAACTGGGTGTTGTTTTCGTTTTGGCTCCATCTCTTCATTCTTTCTGGAGTTATTTCTCCACTGATCTCCAGTAGCATATTGGGCACCTATCAACCCAGGGAGTTCATCTTTGTGTCCTATTTTTTGGCCTTTTCATACTGTTCATGGGGTTCTCAAGGCAAGAATACTCAAGTGGTTTGCCATTCCCTTCTCCAGCAGACCACCTTGTGTCAGAGCGCTCCAGCACGACCCTTCCATCTTGGGTGGCCTGACATAGCATGGCTCGTCGTTTCACTGAGTTAGTCAAGGCTGTGATCCATGTGATCAGTTTGGTTAGTTTTCTGTGATTGTGGTTTTCATTCTGTCTGCCCTCTGAGGGATAAGGATAGAGGCTTATGGAAGCTTCCTGATGGGAGAGACTGACTGTGGGGTCTTATTCTGATGGGCAGGGCCATGGTCAGTAAATCTTCCATCCGAGTTTTTGTTGATAGCGGGCCTGTGTTTGCTCCCTGTGGTTTGGCCCGAGGTCAAACTATGGTAGGGGTAATGACGGTAATGGCCGCCTCTTTCAAAAGGCCTTGTTCATGCGCTGCTGTTTTCAGTGCCCCTGACCCCCAGCAAGCCACTGTCGACCCACCCCTCTGCAGGAGATACCTGGACACTCACAGGCAAGTCTGGCTCAGTCTCTTGTGGGGACACTGCTCCTTTCTCCTGGCTCCTGGTTTGTGCCCTCCAAGAGTCTGCACTGGTCATACCAAAACACCCTCTTCCAACAACACAAGAGATGACTCTACACATGGACACCAAGTGGTCAATACCAAAGTCTGACTGATTATATTCTTTGCAGCCAAAGATAGAGAAGCTCTATACAATCAGCAAAAAAATAAAATAAAATAAAATAAAATAAAAAGACCGAGAACTGACTATGGCTCAGATCATGAACTCCTTATTGCCAAATTCAGACTTAAATTGAACAAAGTACAGAAAATCACTAGACCATTCAGGTATGACCTAAATGAAATCCCTTATGATTATATAGTGGAAATGACAAACAGATTCAAGGGATTAGATCTGATAGACAGTGCCTGAAGAACTGTGGACAGAGGTTTGTGACATTGTACAGTGATCAAGACCATCCCCAAGAAAAAGAAATGCAAAAAGGCAAGATGGTTGTCTGAGGAGGCCTTACAAATAGCTAAGAAAAGAAGAGAAGCTAAAGGCAAAGGAGAAAAGAAAAGATACAATCATCCGAATGCAGAGTTTCAAAGAATAGCAAGGAGAGATAAGAAAGCCTTCCTCAGTGATCAATGCAAAGAAATAAAGAGAAACAATAGAATGGGAAAGACTAGAGATCTACTCAAGAAAATTAGAGATATCAAGGGAAAATTTCATGCAAAGATGGACACATTAAAGGACAGAAATGGTTGGATCTAAAGGAAGCAGAATATATTAAGAAGAGGTGGCAAGAATACACGGAAGGACTATACAAAAAAGATCTTCATGACCCAGATAACCACAATGGTGTGATCACTCACCTAGAGCCAGACATCCTGGACTGCAAAGTCAAGTGGGCCTTAGGAAGCATCACTACAAATAAAACTAGTGGAGGTAATGGAATCCCAGTTGAGTTATTTCAAATCCTATAGATGATGCTTTGAAAGTGGTGCACTCAATATGCCAGCAAATCTGGAAAATTCAGCCATGGACACAGGACTGGAAAAGGTCAGTTTTTATTCCAATCTCAAAGAAAAGCAATGCCAAAGAATGTTCAACCAATTGTACAACTGCAGTCATCTCACATGCTAGCAAAGTAATGCTCAAAATTCTCCCAGTGAGGCTTCAACAGTATGTGAAGTGAAAACGTCCAGATGCACAAGTTGGATTTAGAAAAAGCAGAGGAACTAGAGATCAAGTTACCAACATCCATCTGTTGAATCATAGAAAAAGCAAGATAATTACAGAAAAACATCTACTTCTGATTTATTGACAACGCCAAAGCCTTTGACTGTGGGGATCATAACACACTGTGGAAATTCTTCAAGAGATGGGAATGCCAGACCACCTTAGCTGCTTCCTCAGAAAGCTGTATGTAGCTCAAGAAGCAACAGTTAGATTCAAACATGGAACAATGGACTGGTTCCAAATTGGGAAAAGAGTGCATTGAGGTTGTATATTGTCACCTGCTTATTTAACTTCTATGCAGAATACATCATGTGAAATGCCAGGCTGGAGGAAGTACAAGCTGGAATCAAGATATATGGGAGTAATATAAATAACCTCAGATATGCAAATGACACCACCCTTATGGCAGAAAGCGAAGAAGAACTCAAAAGCTTCTTGATGAAAGGCAAAGAGGAAAGTGAAAAATCTGGCTTAAAACTCAGCATTCAAAAAACGAAGATCATGGCATCCAGTCCCATCACTTCAAGGCATATAGATGGGGAAACAATGGAAACAGTGACAGATTTTATTTTCTTGGGCTCCAAAATCACTGCAAATGGTGACTGCAGTCATGAAATTAAAAGACCCTCATTCCTTGAAAGAAAAGCTATGATCAACCTAGACAGCATACTAAAAAGCAGAGTCATTACTTTGCTGACGAAGGTCTATCTAACCAAAGTTATGGTTTTTCGAGTAGTCATGGATGCATGTGCAATCTGGACCATCAAGAAAGCTGAGCACCAAAGAATTCATTCTTTTGAATTGTGGTGTTGGAGAAGACTCTTGAGAGGCCCTTGGACTGCAAGCAGATCAAACCAGTCAATCGTAAAGGAAATCAGTCCTGAATATTCACTGGAAGGACTAATGCTGAAGCTGTAGCTCCAATATGAAGAACTGACTCATTGGGAAAGACCCTGATGCTGGGAGTGATTGAAGGCAGAAAGAGAAGGGGATGACAGAGGATGAGATGGTTGGATGGCCTCACCAACTCGATGTTCATGAGTTTGAGCAAGCTCTGGGAGTTGGTGATGGACAGGGAAGCCTGGTGTGCTGCAGTCCATGGGGTTGCAGAGTCAGACACGACTGAGCAACTGAACTGACACATAAAATACTAAATGCTAATGAAATTTTTTTAAAGTGTGGCTATATTTACATTTTACTTTCTAAAGACGCTCTAAAATAATTTTCATCAGTGGTTCAAGATATTCCAGGATAAATATCATCTTACTAAAGTAATTTTTGAAAAATCCCCATGCATACCTCAGCTCTTTAAAAAAAAATTCAACACAGGAAAAATACATTCTTTCAGAAACACTGTGCTATATAGACATAGTATTCATTCCTGGTAAAGAGAATAAGCTACAATATTAAAAATGACTCACTCTCAAAAATCTCACAGTAGGGTTAGGATCACAAGAGAAATCAGAATTCTCAATCAAATCATTACCCAAATTTCTAGACTCTAACAGATGTTTGTGTACCAATGTTCAAGGCAGCATTATCAACAATAGCCAGAAAGTGGAAAAACCCTGATTTCATTGACAGAGGAATGAACACACAAAATATCTTCTATATAAAATATTACTCTTGGACTGGATTGTCACAATCTTTTAAATTAAAATCTTACTACAAAAATTATTAATTTTATGAATTCAGTCCATTCCTGCTACAAAGAGTAATTATGCTATTAGTAGCAAGCAGTATCAGTAAAAATACCATAAACTTTTTCATCAATGAGACTTTTCACTTTGTCCAAAATATTCTTATATATTACTATTAAAAAAGTTAAAATTATTCCTCAGTATGACAGAAATTAAGAGGTTGACTTACCGATCGTGTACTTAACAGGTGTTTCTGAAGCTGTTCAATTTTGCTCGCTTGCTTTTTGACTGTAATTTGTAACTCGGCATTTTCAATTTCAAGCCTAAAATGCAGATTTTAAAACAATGATTCTCACACATAGGGTTTTTTGTTTAAAGATTTTTTTGAATGTGGACCATTTTTAAGGTCTTTATTGATTTACTGCCATATTGCTTCTCTTTTATGTTTTAGTTTTTTGGCTGTGAGGCACATGGGATCTTAGCTCCCCAACCAGGGATCAAACCCACACGCTCTGCCTTGGAAGGCAGAGTTTTAACCACTGGACTGTCACGGCAGTCCTTCACACATAGATTTTTAAAACACCACACTGTTTCTGAACAAACATCTGCAGTTCAATTATAGAGGATCTTAGAATTTAGAAAAGTAAATGATTTGGCAACTGTACTGTTTTTCTAGTTGTGTTTCGTGGATAATCGGCTTCCCTGGTGGCTCAGAATGTAAAGAAACTGCCGGCAATGCAGGGGACCCAGGTTCGATCCCCGAGTCAGGAATATCCTCTGGACAGGGAAATGGCAACCCACTCCAGGATTCTTGCCTGGAGAATTCCATGGACAGAGGAGCCTGGTGGCCTATAGTCCATGGAGTTGTAAAGAGTCGGACATGACTCGGTGACTAACACTTTAACCTTTCACTTGTGGATAATGTGCAAAATATGGAAATAATGGGGGAAAATTATGCATCTCAAAACAGCTCAAAGCTGACATATTACCCAGCTTCACAATGATGTTTTTATTATCATTACTGATCTAATTCTCATATTATACTGCTTATCTGCTTTATATTTAAGTTGTTTTCTGTGCTGCTTTAAATCATACTTTTGGAGGTGATCCTGTGTTTTTTCAGCACATCTCACGGCCTCTGTATATTGATCCTTTGTTTCTTGCAACTAAAAAGAAAGAAAAAAAAAGGAAAAAAAACCCGACTGATTTAATGACTAATAACCTAGGGAATCTGCCAATGTCAGTTTCTGCCTCCTTAATCTGCATACGGTTTATGGCCTGCTTGCCTGCCATACAGCAGAGTTGAGTTGTTACAATAGACACCTCACAGTCCAAAAAGTGAAAATATTTACTGTCTGCCCTTTGTACATTACTGACCTCCCCTTTAGCACTCAAACACAAAATCATCCATGCTTTAAATTAGATTTCCTCAAATAAATACACAAATTTATTTATAAACTGGCCAAATGAGGAAAAACAGAAAATTACCTGACGATAAACATATATATATATATTTTTTAAATTCCAAGCTCCACATCAGCCATCACTTTAAATATCCACATATGTGAATGACCACGGCTCTTCCAGTGATTATGAGAGCTAGCACTGCTGTTGGTGACAACCAGATGCTTTAGAGACTAGTGTGAGAGGCAGTAGCTACATGGGAGCCAGAATCCGTGGGCCTGTGTTCCAATTCCATCAGTTCTGAGCTATGAGTCCTGGGGCAAATTACTTAACCTTACTATATCTCAGTTTCTCCATCCATAAAATGGGGATAATGGTAGCATCAACCTCAGTGGGATGCTGGGAAGATTAAACTGGGGACTATACATAATGTATTTAGAAGAGGGCGTGGCAGATACTAAGAGCTGTTTGTAATTGGCATTATTACAGTTGCTATATTTTATCTGCAAAACAATTTGATACTTCAGGCAGACAGCATGCCAACGGAAGTGGTCTTCTACACAAGTCATAGTGAGCTCACTCTCCATACCATTGCAAGGAGCAGTAAGGGGGAGCATGAGGCCCAGAACACACGTGTCCAGACTTCAAAATGTTCACTGACTCCACTAACCAACCAGTACTACTTTTCTCCACTTACAGTACTTTGCAACTTGATTACTCTCTGTACTACTCAGTGGACAACGACCACCAGTTAATATGCAAATAGCACCTCCTGGACAGAGTGGTACACGACCGTCAGAGGAAGGGTGAAGTCACTGCCGTGGAAATATTACCCTCCTGCTAAAGGAAAGGTCTGAGTCGATTCATTCCCACAACTGTTACTGTCTAGCCAGTGCTCCAGTGAGAAAATTAAGGTTACGAAGTACGTATATCAGAGAAGCTATTCCCAGAACTTTACAGTCGGTGAAAGGCTAGAAATCTGTAAATCCCATTTCTGCCTACATAATGAAGGAAGGCAAATTCACACCTTTCTCCCAGAGTCAGGGAGAGAAATCAGCATTTAATTGAAAATTCTCCTCTATTAGACTAAGTGCTTTCAATTTTACATTTAGTTGCTTAAAATACATTTTAATAAAAGTTTTACTATACAAACATCTTCAAGAAGAAATAACTGGCGTGGGATGAAGTGCTTAGTTGTGTCCTAACAACTGTTAAACTAAACTGTTTTCCATTTATGCAAGACAAGTGCTGTGCATATCCATAAGTATTCCCTGTTAGAACAAGGTATACCTAGATAAGATTATCCCTCATGAAAAAAATGACAACAATGAAAATTAAGGGCTAAATTGTTCTTCACAGACTACATAACAGGACTGAAGAGAAAAGGCTCCATGAGAGCTGGACGGTCAGGAAAGTTCTGGAGGAGAGACTGGGTAGCAGGGCTGGATAAATGGAGGACCACCCAAGAGAAAAGAAACTGTGAAGACAGAAAGGACAGTCTGAGCAAAGGCAAGAAAAGGAGAAATCAGCCAGTTAACTCTGAGGATAAAATCCCACCACAGGGAAATAAAAACATGTTCATCCAGAATTATATAAACCAATGTTCACAGCAGCATTATTAAGAGTTGCAAAGTGGAAACAACCCAAATCTCCATCAGCTTATGAATGGATAAATATAGCCATGTACTGTTTATTGTTTGACAGTTAACAGAAAGGGAAGAATTGATATGTGCTATAACATGGATGAACAGCAAAATCATGACGTCAAATGAGAAAAGCTAATCCCGAAGGAGCATACTGCATGATTTCATTTATATAAATTACCCAGAACTGGCATGTCTCCAGAGACAGATATTAGACTGGGGGTTGCCTGGGGCTGAGGGAGATGGGGGGGCCATAGGAGGTAGCTAAGAGATGCAAGGTTTCTTTGTGGGGGGTGATGGAAATGCTCTAAAATTGATTGTGGTCACAGGTGATACCTCTCTAGACTAAGACATACTGATCTACACACTTGGAATGGGTGAATTATATGATACATGAATTATATCTCAATAGCTTTTTAAAAATCCAGAGGCACTATCTAGATAATGTCTTAATTCTCTATTTTCAATGTGCGTGTTATACTCCATCTGAGTACCTCCACGCTTTTACAATGTATCCTAAATGAAAAGAAAAGAAGGCAGTGCCTAACTTCAGCTGGTTTGTATATTACAATTTCTGCACAAGTTATTCTGAAATGTAGGAAATAAATATATACAGAACTCCACAGCCATTCACAAAAGTGAAGAGGAGAAATGATCATTTTATGGAACATTCCATTAAACATTATCCTCTGATTTTATCTGGCGTGCCTCATCATGGTAATACAGGGATCACAAAATAAAATATTGTTCAATAGGAAAAAAAGTCTCTCAACCTGTGTGAAGAATGATGCACAATTCTCCACTTTCCTAAGGGTATATAATATACTATATATATATTATAATGCAAATGGCAGGATGAAAGAGTTTAAGAAACAAGTGCAATTAAAGATTAATAAAATTATAGTAAGTTACTAGTAATGAAAATAGAAAGCTGTCAATGAAAATGAGCATCCTAAAACACTTTATCCTGCATATTAACTGTCGACACATTCAATTGCACACATACCTCATTTCTGAATTGACGTAGGTTGCTCTTTAAATCCCGTACCTCAGCTTCTAACTTGGCACAGTGACATGACGTAATGTCCAGGGATGCCTCCAACGCAGACTGCTTTTTGAAGGCGTCAGACAGTTCTTGTTGAAAGTGTTTCACAACTGCCTAATAAGATGCTTTGTCACTGAGTTTATCAAATCACTTTACTGTTACGTTATGTTAGTAATAGAGGACTCCAACACATGTACTTTGAAAACTATCACCATGGACACCAACTCACCTTCTTTTCCTCCTCCCTGAATGTGGTTACAGACCCAGAGGGGCTCCGCACCACCTTCCTGATACTAAGTTCCTCAGACGAAGGAGGCAGCCCCATTGTCCACACCCTGCCCCTCCCGATAAATCTGCAGAGCTTCACCACCTCACGTCCAGAATGAAACAGGTGTGTAGGTGGGACAAATGGTGGAAAATTCCACCTGTGAAAACATTTTTCCTCCTTCTTTATTAGAAGCTTCCATTAACATCGGAGATCTTCACATATTCAATCCAGTGCTCAGATTTTTCCAATGGATTCCTTCCTCAGCAGAAAAATGAGGCCATTCCCTTGCTGCTTATCTATTTTACATCTAGTCATGTGTCTATGTTAATCCCCAACTCCTAATTTATCCCTCCTCCCCACCTTTACCCTTGGCTAACCATAACATTCTGCAGGTATCTACATGGGAAAGGATCTGAAAAAGAATGGATATATGTATATCTATAACTGAATTAACTTGCTGTACATCTGAAACTAATGCAAAATTGTAAATAAACTATATTCCAATGTAAAAGAATAAGGACATTTTAAAAATGAGGTTGCTCCCATGCCTTCAAGGAGCCTCGATAACCTGGCCTCCACCTGCCTCCAGACCGCAGCCCCTACAACCCTCTCCCTGACTCATTCCATTCCTGCTGTTCACGAACCCTGCCACCCTCTATTTTTATTGGGTAAACTGGTATTCAAATGACAGTAATTGATCCTTAAAATGAGAATTAGGAGCAAACTGTTTGTAAAAATGTTCTAAGTAAATAGCATAAATAGCAGTAGAAAGATTAAATCAAGAAGAGCTTGGTTAAAGTTCACCACTTGAGTCCCAAATTATGATTTAACGACAAGTATATTTAAATGACTTGTCAATGAATTCTCAATTTAATTACGACTCTTTAATGAGTTGAGAGGCCATAAGAATAAATGACTCAAGTCTGAAATGTTTTCTAAGTTAATTCAAATTTACATGAATAAAACTAAAATATACCAACAAATATGACAAAAAGTATGACAAGCTACTGAAGCCAAAGTATGATATATAAGTAATAGCATCTGGGAAACCTGGAATTGACTGTCAAGGTAATCCATGTAACTGAAGCTTAATTTCAAAATATTCAGTTTAAGTTTGAGAGTTTCTTTTATCTGCTTCATCATGATACTGACATGTGGTTACATAGAGATTAAAATTATTATCTGAATAGTAAAAGAATAAATTACTAATACCCATCTATATTAAAAATTTAGAACTGAATCTCTTAACATTTCATAAGCGACATGATGTCTCCACTCAAAGTGAAGCATCTCTCGAGTCTAATTTTTATTTGCTGGATACAAGGTGTGCTTTTAGGCTGGTTTAGAGACCATAGATTCAGAGCCTGTGTGTTTTTTATATTCAGCTAAATTCAACATTTAGCCAGAATTAAGAATCACTTTGAATTTTCTTTCAGGAAGGCAGAGAATTATTTCTCCTTCTGGATACTTACTCCTCTTTCTGCTTTCTCATTTTCATACTGACGCATTCTCTCCACTACAGGAGTCCATTTGTTGACCAACTCTCTGTTTCTTTCCTCCAGCATCAGATCTTGTTTCTCACGTGCGGCCTGAAACTTTCTCATGATCTGCCGTAACAGGTCTTGGATGATAATGGCCGTCTCCTCTTTACTGTCGGCTCTGTTTTGTGCATCGTCCAGTTGCTGTCGGAGCAACATGTTTTCACTCTGGAGTTGAGATAATCTCTCCTCTAAGGATTCCTGCTTTCGAAGGTATTCATTCACTTTGCCTTGTTCCTTCTCATACATGTGTTCAATATCCTGCTTTTGACACTCTGTTTGGCGTAAGTCTCTCTGGACACGTTCTAACATCAAAGTCTTTTCTCTGAGATCATCTCTCTTCTGATGCAGCTTTATGTTTAGCTGATTTAATTTATTTTTCACTTTAGAAAGTTGCTGGGAAGACATCTCATTGTTACTTTTCAGCTTAGCTATTTCGAAGTTCATTTGGTCATGCGAGCATAACCTCTCGTCC
This sequence comes from Madoqua kirkii, assembly GCA_006408675.1. NCBI lineage: Eukaryota > Metazoa > Chordata > Mammalia > Artiodactyla > Bovidae > Madoqua > Madoqua kirkii. Next base: position 1,837 of record SJYC01025159.1, on the reverse strand, counting down.
TTTGCTTTCTGGGAGGCAAGTTCCAGGTCTCTTTGTGATGTCTGACCTTGATCTTGATAGTGTGTGGCAGCAGCCAGTCTAGAACGGTAGGATTCCACTTCTGTTTCCAGTCTTTGTTTGCTTTGTTTTGCATTTTCCAGCTCAGAGTTTAGCTTTGTATTTTCAGCTACCAGAACGTTAAGCTGACCAGTATGCTGGAATATGGCCCATGTCAACGTTTCCTTGTTCAATTTGTTTGCATTTTGAGGATAATCATTCTCTCCTTTTACAATTTCAATATCTTCAAAACATTTCTTTTCTTGTTCCTGGTTCTGATTTTTCACTGTGTCTATTCCCAGTATTAGGCTGGCAATTTCATCCTGCGTGTGGTTTTTGCACAACTGATGTTTTGCTTTTCTACCACTGTCAGAAACCTAAGCGAGACAAAGGAGACTTTTAGTTAGTACTCAGTAAAATGACATTTCATCATTTCCTCTGAAATGCAAGAATAATCTGTATGTTTATACAATGAAAAGACTGCACCAAGTGGATCTCCAAATGGGAAAAATAAGGTTCGATACAAACCTCAGACCTTATACAAGCCGAAATTCCTAAAGGTTCAAAAATTTAATGGAAGACAGTGAATCCATTAAAGGAGAAAGAAAGCCCAAGAGACTTTTCAAGAAGCTCAGAACTGGAAAGGCTTTCTTTGAATTACAACAAATACAGAAAGCTTAAAAGATTTATAGATCTGATTACACTTAAAAATTGTATCTGATGTGGTATATTTATATAATGGAAAACTACGGAGCCATAAAAAAGAATGAAATAATGCTATTTGCAGCAACAGGGATGGACCTAGACATGATCATACTAAGCGAAGTAAGTCAGACAAAGACAAGTTATACTGCGTATATGTGGAATCTAAAAGGAGCTTATTACAAAACAGAAAGAGACCCACAGACATAGGCAACAAACTTACTCACCATATGGGAAAGAGGGTAGGGGAAGGGATAAATTATGAGGTTGGGTTTAACATGTACAATTTTATATATAGACAAGTGTATATGAAATAACCAGTAAGGATCTACTGTACAACATAGAGGATCGCTCAGTCATGTCCGACACTTTGCGACTCCATGGACTGTAGCCTACCAGGCTTCTCTGTCCATGGGATTTTCCAGGCAGTAGTACTGGAGCGGGTTGCCATTTCCTTCTCCAAGGAATCTTTACGACCCAGGGATCAAACCCGAGTCTCCTGCTTGTAGACAGACGCTTTACTGTCTGAGCCACCAGGGAAGTCCTAGGACAACATAAGGAACTACATTTAATATTCTACAAGCAGAATCTGAAAAGGAATATGTGTATGTGTGTTAGTCAGTGTGTGTTAGTCAGTCATGTCCAACTCTTTGTGACCCCATGGCCTGTAGCCCACCAGGCTCCTCTGTTCATGGGATTCTCCAGGCAAGAATACTGGAGTGGGTTGCCATTTCCTCCTCCAGGGGATCTTTCCGACCCAAGGATGAAACCCAGGTCTCTTGCATTGCACATAGATTCTTTACTGTCTGAGCCAGCAGGGACGCCTCATTTCTATAATATACAAACACATATACATATATGTCTGAATCACTGCTATATACCTGAAACTAACACAATATTGTAAATCAATTATAATTCCATAACAATACCACTTGCTACCTTTAAAAACACTGCATCTAATACCTCCTATAAAGCTACTTCAAGTAAGAGCCTTCAGTTCAGTTCAGTTCAGTTGCTCAGTTGTGTCTGACTCTTTGCGACCCCGTGAATCACAGCACGCCAGGCCTCCCTGTTCATCACCATCTCTCGGAGTTCACTC
>SJYC01025158.1:0-15869 GCA_006408675.1 Madoqua kirkii | reverse complement strand
TAAATTTCTTCTAAAGAAACAACTTTTTAAAGTGCACAAAAGTATTTTTACAACTGATGTCGCAGTTTTTACTAATTGAAGATCTGTAAATGATGTGCAAGGCCGTTGATAGGGTACTGGTTAAAAAAATGACAGTGGAGCCAAGAACAGACTCTGATTTAGACGCTGAAGATGATGACGTGCGTGGTGTGACCGACACGCTCACTCCAGAGCAGAGGGGCTTTTGGTCGGGTGATGCCGTTGTCAGTGGAGCAGACACGGTCCTGGCCTAAACCACCATCAGGGGCCTGGCTCTGAGGGACAGTCACAAAAATTTTGAGATCAATTCCTATGGAAAATATTAAAGGCCACTCCTTGGAAGAGGCCATGGTGTGTCCCTACCTGACTGCTGTAGACAAATGGATTTGAATTACAAATACTAGTTTCCCAAGCTCTTCCTGAGAGCTTTTTGTTGTGGGAGATCTGCTGCTAGGACCTTGGGCATGGGACCCGGTCCATGTTTGAGAGGGACATTGAGTGGGGCAGTAGATTCCTCTGCTCTGAGATGCCACTCAGGAGCTCTGCAGAATGAAGGATAATCAACTTCAACAGTGTTTGGTTTCTACCAACTGCTGGAAAAAATCCACGGGGAGCATTCCTGCACCTCTTGAGGATGCCAGTTAAACACACCTGTCCTTGAGGACTCTACTGTGAAGGAAGAGCCCAGCTGGGAAAGCTGGAGCCAGCTCTGAGCTGTTGATGGAGCAGGTGGATGGGGGCTGACAGGCACAGGGGGAGGGGGTCCACGACCCTCAGCCACCTGCCAGATGGCAACGGGGAATTTTCAGAGCAAAGCATATCGCCGTCCTTGGAAGCAGTTTCAGATGACTGAGTTAAGTCATCAAGGTCATTCATGTAATTAATTTGTTCTTTGACCTGCACATAAATAATATTGGTTCACAATGTCCTTAAAATATGTATAAAATATACCAAGTGTGCAAAGGTGATAAATATCTTTATCAAAGCAAAAGCAGAGCCTTCTTAAAAGAACAGGGTTTTATCAACAAGATAACTTTATCAAAAGAGTTTCTAAATTATGTTTTCAAAGTAAATGTCTCTTCAGCAAAGGAAGATTTTCTATTTTGCCACTATTCCTTTTACAAAGTATTTTTTAGAGGATAATATATTTTAAAGTTAATTTTTTTTTACTATACCTTCTTCTTTTCATATGCTGTTTTCCTTGCAGTCCTAGAAAAAAAAACAAATGATTCTTTTCAGGCTAAAATTTAATAACTCAAAAATATAAACAATACCTAAACATTTATTTTTTATATAACATCTTTGCATTCATAAGTAATTTCTATAAAGGGATGAAACAACAAAAAAGAGTAGCATTAAAGGACAAAGAAAATATATCTAATATTAATAAAACATTAAATTTAGATCAAAGGAAAATGAAAAACCTAACATTACTTGCATTATGTGAGAGAAGCAGTATACCAGGGTTTTTTGCAGTTGTCATTTTTAATAAGAACTAACTTTTATGGCAATAAAACCTATTTTGGAAGTACTCCCTAAGTCCTTATAAGAAAGAAATCCATTTTTTTAATCACCATGATATTAGCTTTTTGAGGGCTTATTATGCAATGGCTATGCATTATTACAAGCATTTGACATGTCTTAAAGGCATTTTAATCCTCACGATCATTCTGGGAGATAGGTAATATATGAGATCCTTTAGTTAGGAAGAAATGGAGCAAAGAAAGGCTGAGGAACTTGCCCAAGACCACACAGCAGTTCACCAACAGCCCAGAATTCAAACCCAGGAAATCTGGCCTGAACGCTGCTGTTCCAAAATATGCTGAGAACGTGATACTGAAAAGTCTTTTAAAGTAATATGATACCAAATGAATCTATATTATTATTTCATGTCTAGCTATAACTACAAATGATAATTCTGAATCTTAAAAAACATATTTCTAACAAAACAAAAAGACTTTAGATGTAGGCAATATTGGAAATCTACTTTCAATAAAGATTTGTTTTTTTGTAAAGAAATTCATCGATACACATTCATTCAACCATTCTTCTGTTTCTTTATGCATCTGACATACACTTATTGAGCACATACTATGTGTTAATGACACTTTTAGTACAGGAAGCATGGTTTTTGTCATTTAAATCTTTATCATCCATAGCAATAAACTGTAAAAGATTGTTAATGGTTGCTATTGAAAATAAACAAAATCCTCCCCTTTTCCCTGGAAGCTATAAACAACTATGAAGTTAATATGATGTGATGTTTCAGAAAAGTCATAGCTACCCATGATGATACTATCAGCTAGAATCATCAAGGAATGATTAAATCCCATTCAATATAACCTAAGTATTTGTAAATTCATGATTATATAATTTTTAAAAAATCTATGTATGATAGAATTAACTTAAGTAATCATCTACATATTCATTTACATAAGAATATTATGCTTCAGAGCCAGTGAACAAGCCCTTACCAAAAACTACATGTGAACAGAAGTACATATGTACTTAATAATCATGTACATAATAATCATGCACAATTAATTTATTGTAATAGTTTAAAGATAATGTCATACAATCAATAAGCTTTCTAACTTAGAAATGCAAATAAGATTAAACTCAATAAACACTTCCTCTGCTGGCTCATTCCAACAGCATATACACTCTACAAGCTCCCCTCTTAACATAAAACAAGAAACTCCTTTGAACTCCACATTCCTTTTCAGTTACCATCCAGGTATCCACTGCCTCTCCCAGGAAGTACTCCCTATGGAGCTGCTTATGTGTATTCACTACAGTCCAACTTCCAAGTGGACTATTTACTGAAACGACTTCCTGCCAAAGGCACGGGTCCTCTCCTTACCCTTTCTGCAGTGTTCATCCAGTAGAGTTGAGGATTCTCTTCTCTTGGCCTGTATACTATATTATGCTGCTCTATTTCCAGAAGAAGCATTCAGTGCTAATACTTCTTCCCCGAGAAATAAAGAATTTGTCCATGTTACCTGCCATCATCTTGATCCACTTTCCTTAAAATGCTGTCATCATTCATGTGCAGCAGGCCACCAGTCAGTGAATCGGTCTGTTCAAATATTGGTGCAATCACACATTCTTCCTGTGTCCATTTGTCATTGTTCTTTTTCTCTGTTTCCTTCCTGGGCACACCACCATCACTACTTTAAAAAGTCCACAAAAAAAGCCATTGTTTTCAAATAATTCAACTAATAAAGAATAAAAAACAGTTCTTGTAAAATTCCAACTCTTACCCATATTAAGTCATTGATTAATTCACAAAGTTATGAAGTACCAGTCATATGCAAGAAAACAAGAAAGTGATAAGTGAAATAAGGAAGGCTTTACAGAAGTGAAGAGAGGAGGTCAAAAGGAAGAGAAAATCAAGAAATCATTCTACTGGGAGATTAGAATGTGAGTACACAGATCAGCTTGTTTCCTAGGAATCTGGAAGGAAGAGTACAAAACATATGGAAGAAAGTAGAGAGATGCATCTGGAAAGACCTTGGGAAGAACCTCAAGGGCTACACTGAAAACCTGGAGTCCACTGGCTAAACACAATGATTCTTAGACATGGGAGCCGTAGTTAGATTTACACTATATTTTTTGTTTTGCTTTTAAACACATTAATGTTTAATTTAGGAATTTCCCTGGTACTCCAGTGCTTAGGAATCGCCTGCTAATGCAGGGGGCACAGGTTCGATCCCTGGTCAGGGAAGATAGCACATGCCGCGGAGCAATGAATCCTGTGCTCCACAACCACTGAAGCCAGCACCCCAGAGCCCATGCTCAGCATCGAGGGAAGCCGCCACAATGGGAGCCCAAGCACTGCGGATGCAAAGAACCAGTGCAGCCAAAAAAAACCAAAAACAAAAACCCAAACCCTCAAAGAAAAAGTAACACTTAATTTAGATGATTTTTAAAATGAAATGTGGCACATCCACCATGAAAGAAGAAATCAAATTTCTGCGGGGCAGGGGGCAGTTTACTTGTAAACCACCCACATGAGTGACGTCAGCATCATGGATGAAAGGCAGGTGCCTCATCAGTTCTCCTGCCACCAGCAACAATCTGGCCTCCATCCATGGACATACTCAAAGCGGTAGGAGGAGAAAACTGCCAGCCAAGAGTACTCTATCCAGAAAAGGTGTCTTTCAGAAATGAAGGAGAAATACAAACTTTCCCAGCAAAGCAAACCTGAGGGAGGTCATCACCGCTGGTCCCGCCTCATAAGAAATGCTGAGAGAAGTCCTCAGACTGAAATGAAAGGGTGTTCATTAGTGACATAAAATAAATTTAAATATACAACACACTGGTTAAGGCAAGTATGCAGTCAAATCCAGCATACTCGAATACTGTAACATGGTGGTATGTTAACAAAGTAACTCTAGTATTAAGGCTAAAGGACAAGAGTATTAAAAATAACTAGATCCCTAGTAAAATATAAAATGTGTAAATCACAAACATTAGCTCAAGTTAGAAATGATTTTACAGGAAAATAACAAATGGCCTACTGTTAAATATTGATATAGGCTTACCTATCAGAACCCTTACTCTCCACAGCAGGAAGCGCCTGCTTGCTATTTCCTCCACGCTTTCCCTGCTGAATCAATCGACTCTCAGCGGCAGCGTCGCTTACCTCTTCCACCTCACTACTTTTGTGCTTCTTTTCTCCTTCAACCTTTAATGAAAGTTTGGCACTGAGAATAATTGCTAGTACTTAATTCTAGAGACTCTGTTTTCAATTTATTACTTGACTCAGCATTTGCCCTGATGTTAAGTGATAAAAATATATTTGTGCTTACATTAATTTTATCACTTACAAGTCACTGAAATTTTTGTAAAATGTGCTTCTTTCTGAGGGAAAGAAACAAAATTCCCAAAATTTCAAGAAAGGCTTTCTTAATAAGATACAATTATTCACATCCAGTCTTCCCCATCTGACTGGCAGAGATAGAGAAATAAACATGCACATCTGTCCTCTTGGTCTTTACCACCTGGATTTTCCATTAAACAGCCAGATGTAGAGGGTGTGACACCTTAGTGCCTCAGAGACAGAAAGGAAACTTTCTTCTTTCTGCACTAAAGCTATTCTTTCCCCTCTACCTTTTCCAATTCTTTTTTCGTTTGGATCCAGGAGAGAGCAAAACCCTGATGGTGTTCACTGAAATATATGAACCAAAGTTTACCAAAACACAGGAGCAGAATGAAACTGAGGAGGTGTTCGTGTGGAATTCTGGAATATAAGTAATGCTTCCCAATTCCACATTCAATAACCAACAAATTTTATAGCTAGAGGATATAGAAATAACTATCTACCTTTGCCCCACTATTTACCAATAACAGCTTTAAAATAAAAGAAGGTTAAATGATTTGTTCAAAGCCCCTAAAGTGGCCTTCCCTAACATTTTATGGCACCAAAAGAGATGATACAATTCTGTAATCTTGAATCTGATAAAATTACCAAATGAATTCCTCAAATGAATCAGGTTAAGTTGAAAGCGTGACTTCAGCAAAGTAATTTAATTCATTAGTTGGGGTAGAGTTCATTCTCCTTTTTCTTTAAAGGAGAATAGCTACATTTTTTTCTTTTTTTGTCTTACACAAAAGAGCAAGCAAGTTTAAAAACCTGCTACTGAAGAAAGAAAAATCTCACAGCATCGCAAACCTCAGTTCTTTCCTTTGGAGATAAACACTTGATTTTTTTTTTCTTTTTTTGCTGAGGGTTTATACTACTTATGGGCTTCCCTGATGGCTCAGATGTTAAAGAATCTGCTTTCAATGCAGGAGACCTGGTTTCAATCCCTGGGTTGGGAAGATCCCGTGGAGAAGGGAATGGCTATGCACCCCAATGATATTCTGGCCTGAAGAAATCCATGGACAGGGGAGCCGGCCCAGCTATAGTCCACGGGGTCGCAAAGAGTCAGACATGACTGAACAACTCTCTCACAAACATATACTACCTATATGATAAAATCACACATGTCAAAACTTACTACATTTTAGTAAACAACATAGTGAAGACGTCTCTCTCAAAAGAGGCATCTGAAAGTGGTGATTAAGGCATATGTGGGAGCGCGTGTATCTGTTATTAAAAATATCCTGGCCATGTTGGATATCTAAGTGCCCAGGGACTGAGGAAAGCAGAGGAGATCACACATATTCAACCACAATGAAGAGATTAGAGGGAATACATGTTTATGGCCCTTCTCTCAGCTTCTGCTTTCTTCCCGTTCTGTGGAAATGCAATTTATATTTAATCCAACGAAAACCACTGCAAAACCCTAATTGATCATACTCCTTAAACACTTTTCTTGGTGCTTATTCTGGCTCAGAAGGTTACATAGTATGTAGCTAAATGAGTTTCCCAGTCCATATGAAAGACTGGCATAGACAGAATTAGATTGATTGAAGGACAAAAGCCCTGAAAACAGTTTCCTGAATTCCTATTATTTGGATGGCAGAAATAATCTATTTCTACACAATTACCTATTTAGATGACCCCACTTTATTCATAAGTAGAAATCAAAATGGACCAGATCATCCAGAAAGGGAAAAACCAAAGCAAAAGCAAATGAACCTCTGCCTCTTTTGGAAGCTGAATGTTCTCTTTTTCCAAAGCTAACAACACTACTTTTGACATGTCTATTGCATTCTTAGACCTCTGCATATCCTTCTGTAATTCTCCATTTAGAATCACTTTGGATGCGCTGTGACTATGCGGTGGAGAAGAATTCCTATTTTCTAAATCGGGTTCCACGCCTTCATCGTCACTAGCACTGCAATCATCCGCATGCAGTGGCGTCTGGAACCAGTCCTGTATTGGTTTGCCTTTCTGATCAGTATTTTTAACGACAGCAGGAGCACCGTGACTTTTTATTTGAATTACGTGTTTCATCTTACCGGAGCAGACAAGCCACCGACTCAACTGACGTGTCTGTCCGATGTCTAATTTCCAACTAGTGGGATTTTGCCTCATATTGTCTGACATTTACATATCAAACTCTTGGTCTTCTTTCACTTCAAATGTAACTACCTGTACTTTTTAAATAACTAGATCCCTAGTAAAATATAAAATGTGTAAATCACAAACATTAGCTCAAGTTAGAAATGATTTTACAGGAAAATAACAAATGGCCTACTGTTAAATATTGATATAGGCTTACCTATCAGAACCCTTACTCTCCACAGCAGGAAGCGCCTGCTTGCTATTTCCTCCACGCTTTCCCTGCTGAATCAATCGACTCTCAGCGGCAGCGTCGCTTACCTCTTCCACCTCACTACTTTTGTGCTTCTTTTCTCCTTCAACCTTTAATGAAAGTTTGGCACTGAGAATAATTGCTAGTACTTAATTCTAGAGACTCTGTTTTCAATTTATTACTTGACTCAGCATTTGCCCTGATGTTAAGTGATAAAAATATATTTGTGCTTACATTAATTTTATCACTTACAAGTCACTGAAATTTTTGTAAAATGTGCTTCTTTCTGAGGGAAAGAAACAAAATTCCCAAAATTTCAAGAAAGGCTTTCTTAATAAGATACAATTATTCACATCCAGTCTTCCCCATCTGACTGGCAGAGATAGAGAAATAAACATGCACATCTGTCCTCTTGGTCTTTACCACCTGGATTTTCCATTAAACAGCCAGATGTAGAGGGTGTGACACCTTAGTGCCTCAGAGACAGAAAGGAAACTTTCTTCTTTCTGCACTAAAGCTATTCTTTCCCCTCTACCTTTTCCAATTCTTTTTTCGTTTGGATCCAGGAGAGAGCAAAACCCTGATGGTGTTCACTGAAATATATGAACCAAAGTTTACCAAAACACAGGAGCAGAATGAAACTGAGGAGGTGTTCGTGTGGAATTCTGGAATATAAGTAATGCTTCCCAATTCCACATTCAATAACCAACAAATTTTATAGCTAGAGGATATAGAAATAACTATCTACCTTTGCCCCACTATTTACCAATAACAGCTTTAAAATAAAAGAAGGTTAAATGATTTGTTCAAAGCCCTAAAGTGGCCTTCCCTAACATTTTATGGCACCAAAAGAGATGATACAATTCTGTAATCTTGAATCTGATAAAATTACCAAATGAATTCCTCAAATGAATCAGGTTAAGTTGAAAGCGTGACTTCAGCAAAGTAATTTAATTCATTAGTTGGGGTAGAGTTCATTCTCCTTTTTCTTTAAAGGAGAATAGCTACATTTTTTTCTTTTTTTGTCTTACACAAAAGAGCAAGCAAGTTTAAAAACCTGCTACTGAAGAAAGAAAAATCTCACAGCATCGCAAACCTCAGTTCTTTCCTTTGGAGATAAACACTTGATTTTTTTTTTCTTTTTTTGCTGAGGGTTTATACTACTTATGGGCTTCCCTGATGGCTCAGATGTTAAAGAATCTGCTTTCAATGCAGGAGACCTGGTTTCAATCCCTGGGTTGGGAAGATCCCGTGGAGAAGGGAATGGCTATGCACCCCAATGATATTCTGGCCTGAAGAAATCCATGGACAGGGGAGCCGGCCCAGCTATAGTCCACGGGGTCGCAAAGAGTCAGACATGACTGAACAACTCTCTCACAAACATATACTACCTATATGATAAAATCACACATGTCAAAACTTACTACATTTTAGTAAACAACATAGTGAAGACGTCTCTCTCAAAAGAGGCATCTGAAAGTGGTGATTAAGGCATATGTGGGAGCGCGTGTATCTGTTATTAAAAATATCCTGGCCATGTTGGATATCTAAGTGCCCAGGGACTGAGGAAAGCAGAGGAGATCACACATATTCAACCACAATGAAGAGATTAGAGGGAATACATGTTTATGGCCCTTCTCTCAGCTTCTGCTTTCTTCCCGTTCTGTGGAAATGCAATTTATATTTAATCCAACGAAAACCACTGCAAAACCCTAATTGATCATACTCCTTAAACACTTTTCTTGGTGCTTATTCTGGCTCAGAAGGTTACATAGTATGTAGCTAAATGAGTTTCCCAGTCCATATGAAAGACTGGCATAGACAGAATTAGATTGATGAAGGACAAAAGCCCTGAAAACAGTTTCCTGAATTCCTATTATTTGGATGGCAGAAATAATCTATTTCTACACAATTACCTATTTAGATGACCCCACTTTATTCATAAGTAGAAATCAAAATGGACCAGATCATCCAGAAAGGGAAAAACCAAAGCAAAAGCAAATGAACCTCTGCCTCTTTTGGAAGCTGAATGTTCTCTTTTTCCAAAGCTAACAACACTACTTTTGACATGTCTATTGCATTCTTAGACCTCTGCATATCCTTCTGTAATTCTCCATTTAGAATCACTTTGGATGCGCTGTGACTATGCGGTGGAGAAGAATTCCTATTTTCTAAATCGGGTTCCACGCCTTCATCGTCACTAGCACTGCAATCATCCGCATGCAGTGGCGTCTGGAACCAGTCCTGTATTGGTTTGCCTTTCTGATCAGTATTTTTAACGACAGCAGGAGCACCGTGACTTTTTATTTGAATTACGTGTTTCATCTTACCGGAGCAGACAAGCCACCGACTCAACTGACGTGTCTGTCCGATGTCTAATTTCCAACTAGTGGGATTTTGCCTCATATTGTCTGACATTTACATATCAAACTCTTGGTCTTCTTTCACTTCAAATGTAACTACCTGTACTTTTTAAATTTTCTGTATCATTATAAAAACTCTCCTCATTTTTGGTAAACACATGTTCAATATCTAGTTTATCACTTTCAAGGTCTATTTATTTTCACCGAAACAAAGCTTTGAAGATGACTGACAAGCATATCCCGGGGACCCATAGTTTATTTGATGAAAAAACATTTTCGAGACTGGGTTCTTTTTGTTCAGGACATGCTTGGAATACTAGATTCTTTACTGTCTGAGCCACCAGGGAAGACCAACAATACTGGAGTGGGTACCTTATCCCTTCTCCGGGGAAATTTCTCTACCCGGGAATTGAACTGGGGTCTCCTGCATCACTGGCAGATTCTTTACTGGCTGAGCTACCCAGGAAGCCCCTACATTCAATTATATTATGTTCTATATACACCAAAGAAAGTGGATAAAGCATTTTTAGTAATATCTACTGATTTCCCACCCTGAAATGAAATAACTTAGAACGTTACTATTTGTACCCTAAAAACAAAGGTCCAATCTAGAAGGTTCGATGCTCTTAATAGGCAACTGGGGTTAATTCTATGACCTTACTCTCTCCCTGAATGTTCATCCCAAGTCAATTATGCTGAGATCACAGGCAGGATGAATCTTTCATCTTGGCATCAGTGGCTGGCAGTTTTAACAGAAAACCTTGAGCCACTGGGAATGATTTCTCTTTACATATATCTAGGTCAGGGGCCGTCATATTGTTTGTAATTTCAACTGCTTAATCTTATGACTCAGTATTTGATATCACCTTCTTAATCATGTAATGAAGTTATAAAAATGGAAGAAGTAAACAAGTCAGGAAGTTTTTTTCCCTCAATTCCAAAGACGAACTATAAATTATAATAGATTCTAACAGTATTTTAAGTTGTATAATTAAAGTGCTATAAAAACTATTAAATTATTATCTATCAATTCTAAAAGGGTAATTTTGAAAAGCAATTTTATTTGTTATGGACTCTGTTACACACTGTATTGTGTTGCTAAAGCATAGAAAATGGTATTAAACTAAAATTTTAAATTTATAGTTTTACATACCTGTAAACGGTTATTTTCATCTCCATCAGGTTTTTCTTGTTCTTCTTTCAATATCACTTCCAACTCTAGTTCTCCTGACATATCTGCATGTTTGGTTAAAATTACTTAGAATATTTAGATAAAAGACATAATCTTTATTTAAAACACAGACTTAAAACATTGTATCAAATGAGAGCTTAAGTCAATATTTGTCTTCAGATGAATATTTGCTTCTTTAAGAAATACTTCCAATGATCAAAAACTTCAACAAACCATTTGGGAAATACTAGATGTCACCAGGATACAGGCATACAAACACCTCAAAGATTCATTAATGAATTCACCCAAGCATCAGTGAAATAAACAATCAGAAACTAAACAAAATTTAAAATACAAGACAGACATATAAAGTCACAGTATATTCTCTTCTCTACTTCATCACAGTACCTTTTTAACAACACGCCAAGCTTCATCTGCATTATTATTCTTAGTTTACAAAATTGCTCTTACTTTTTATGCTTTTATCAATTCCTTCATCTGAAATGCTTCCCTGTACTCTTCTGACAAATTACTTTTCATTTTTTAAGACTCAACCTGCTTTGTGAAGTTGCCCTTGATTACAGCTATCTTTCCCCTGATAAAGAGGTATCCCTTTCCTTGTAGCTACCTTAGTACTTTGTAGATTCTTTTAGTGTACCTTTCTAGACTTCTCTAGTGATAGATATAGATCTGAACTGTAAATTATTTCTTCACATGTCTATTCTCTTGGCTTCCAGACTGCGGAGGACAAGCTGTTAAAAATCACCTTAGTATAAATATTCTTTAATTTTCAATAATTACTTGTCTACCTAGGTCTCACAAAGAGTACCAGAGTTCTAAATATAATCCTGCTACCCACCCTCAGAAGAATGCTAAATACTAGCCTAAACAAACTTGCTTCTTTCAAATTCTGTTATTTATTACATTACTATCGTCAGAGGGAGAACGCAAGCACCTTGCTAAGAGATATTGTTTGGCTGCTGGTTGCATAAAAGGAGTCAGCACAAGGTAGATTTTGCCACAAAATCTAATCTGCAACCGTCAGAAGGACGGTGAGGCCGTGCCCAGGTGGCGCATGGCTGAGTGCCCTTGGTTTCTGCATTACCTTCTTTGCTTCCTCTGTTTCCTGGCAGCGGGGACTGGCACGGGTGATGGGGCATGGAATTCCCTACCGGAAACACCGCTGAGTTTTTCGTCTTTTCTTTATCTGTTACGGTCTTCTGTCTGAATTCTGTGGGTGCTGATTGAGTTTTGGTCACTGACTGGGACTCCAACGGACGCTGATCATCAACTTTCAAATGCCCGGCTCTTTGACAAATCTCACCACTGAGGCTCAAACTAGTCAAATCCCAGTCTGAAGAATCTGAAAACAAAGTCTCCATTTATCAGGATTTGAGTAAGAATACAATGCTGACTACCTCATACAAAGCCTTTCTTCAGAGAATCAGTTCCACGTCCTCCTTTCCCTCAAATTCACTACTCCTTCAGAGGTTACTCTATCTTACATGTCACTGTCATTCATAAAGAGATGTTAACTAGCATGTCTCACTTCTTCTACTTTGTATTTTCTAGTATTACTTGGATTCAATTTTTATTACCTTCTTTGCTTCCTCTGTTTCCTGGCAGCGGGGACTGGCACGGGTGATGGGGCATGGAATTCCCTACCGGAAACACCGCTGAGTTTTTCGTCTTTTCTTTATCTGTTACGGTCTTCTGTCTGAATTCTGTGGGTGCTGATTGAGTTTTGGTCACTGACTGGGACTCCAACGGACGCTGATCATCAACTTTCAAATGCCCGGCTCTTTGACAAATCTCACCACTGAGGCTCAAACTAGTCAAATCCCAGTCTGAAGAATCTGAAAACAAAGTCTCCATTTATCAGGATTTGAGTAAGAATACAATGCTGACTACCTCATACAAAGCCTTTCTTCAGAGAATCAGTTCCACGTCCTCCTTTCCCTCAAATTCACTACTCCTTCAGAGGTTACTCTATCTTACATGTCACTGTCATTCATAAAGAGATGTTAACTAGCATGTCTCACTTCTTCTACTTTGTATTTTCTAGTATTACTTGGATTCAATTTTTATTACCTTCTTTGCTTCCTCTGTTTCCTGGCAGCGGGGACTGGCACGGGTGATGGGGCATGGAATTCCCTCTCGGAAACACCGCTGAGTTTTTCGTCTTTTCTTTATCTGTTACGGTCTTCTGTCTGAATTCTGTGGGTGCTGATTGAGTTTTGGTCACTGACTGGGACTCCAACGGACGCTGATCATCAACTTTCAAATGCCCGGCTCTTTGACAAGTCTCACCACTGAGGCTCAAACTAGTCAAATCCCAGTCTGAAGAATCTGAAAACAAAGTCTCCATTTATCAGGATCTGTATAAGAATACAACTCTGACTACCTGTATTTCATAAGAACTTTATTATTTTCCTTCAACATACAAATAATTTATTAACAAAATTTATCTCTAATTTATTCTACATTTAATTTTGCATGATAATATTGTGTGTTCTAGAGACCATGGTTTTAAAACCACTTTTAATGAGTGGTACTACTTTAATTAATGGTAGAAACCTAGACAACATATTAAAAAGCAAAGACATCACTTTGCTGACAAAGGTCCATACAGGCAAAGCTCTGGTTTTTTCAGTAGTCACATGTGAGAGTTGGACCACAAAGAAGACTGAGCACCAACGAATTGATGCTTTCAAATTGTGGTGCTGGAGAGACTCTTGAGAGTCCCCTGGACAGCAAACAGATCAAACTAGTCAATCCTAAGGGAGATCAACCCTGAGCATTCATTGGAAGGACTGATGCTGAAGCTGAAGCTTCAATACTTGGCGCACCTGATGGGAACAGCTGGCTCACTGGAAAAGCACCTGATGCCAGGAAAGACTGAGGGCAGGATGAGAAGGGGAGGGCAAGCAGAAAAGGGGGCGGCAGAGGATGAGACGGTTGGACAGCATTGCTGATTCAATGGACATGAACTTGGGTAAACTCCGGGAGATGGTAAAGAACAGAAAGGCCTGGCTGCAGTCTATGGGGTCACAAAGAGTTGGGCACAACTTAGCGACTGAATACCACCACCATCAGCAACTACTTTAATTTCAATGAGACAGTCTTTCCTCAGTGTAGAAATATCTTCAGAACCATTTTTAAAGCCTTGGATAAACGTCATAACCTGGAGAAGGAAATGGCAATCCACTCCAGTATTCTTGCCTCTTGCCTGGAAAATCTCTTGGGCAGAGGATCCTGGTGGGCTACACAGTCCATGAGGTCCCAGTGGTTGAACACAACTTAGTGACTAAGCAAAAATATCATCAACTTATGTAAGAAATGATAGCCTGGTGTGTGACTAATTGTTTCCATGTGAAAATAGGTAAGTCTAGGACCATACTGGATCCAAAGAGCACACAGGGCTATGAGACAGGAATGAATACACCACAGAAAAAGAAAACGGTCAGATCTAAATCTCTTAAGAGAAGTCAAAAAAACAAGCAAGAAATGTAAAAGTGAAACTTATAACCCTGTGTCAACACAAGGGCCCCTTTATCATTTTTCATCCAACCATTACAATGGTTTAAAACAGTGGTTCTCAAGTGTCCCCTTAGAATCACTAAAGTCCAGAGACCCATCGGGTCAGGGGGTCCAAGAGGTCAGAACTATTTTCACAACAACACTAAACATTACTTCCATTCTCATTCTAGTCTGAGGGCATAGTGGAGTTCTTCAGAGACACAGTATGTGATATCATAACACTAAGGACTAATGGAATTAGCAACTATGATTGTGTATGCTTGTATTTTTAAATTTTCAGTTTTACTTTCCAATATAGTAAACAACAATAGACTTAAAGTTTCTTGGAATTTTCAATAATTTTAAGAAGTGTAAAACGAACCTAAAGCCAAAAACTGTCGGAATCACCGTTTTAAAAGATTATGTCTGTCAAATCTAAGGTATGATTACTTCCCCTACTTCTAATAATCAAAGACACCACCCCCCCACACACACAGAGTCTGCTAATCAAAACATCTGATTGGCCTTCATTCATCTGTGTAATAACACTAAAATGAAATAATTATAAGCTGAAATACAGCTGACATATTAGCAAGTGAAGCTTTACTCTAGGTAAAGGTCAGAGTTCAAATAAGCATTTTTGGACACTGGAAAAATCTTCAGTTCAGTTCAGTTGCTCAGTCCTGTCCGACTCTTTGCAACCCCATGAACCACAGCATGCCAGGCTTCTCTGTCCATCACCAACTCCCAGAGTTCACTCAAACTCATGTCCATTGAGTTGGTGATGCCATCCAGCCGTCTCATCCTCTGTCATCCCCTTCTCCTCCTGCCCCCAATCCCTTCCAGCATCAGGGTCTTTTTCAATGAGTCAACTCTTCACATGAAGTGGCTAAAGTATTGGAGTTTCAACTTTAGCATCAGTCCTTCCAATGAACACCAGGACTGATCTCTTTTAGGATGGACTGGTTGGATCTCCTTGCAGTCCAAGGCACTATCAAGAGTCTTCTCCAACACCACAGTTCAAAAGCATCATTTCTTCAGCAGTCAGCCTTCTTCACAGTCCAACTCTCATATCCATACATGACCACAGGAAAAACCATAGCCTTGACTAGATGGATCTTTACTGGCAAAGCAATGTCTCTGCTTTTCAATATGCTATCTAGGCTGGTCATAACTTTTCTTCCAAGGAGTAAGCGTCTTTTAATTTCCTGGCTGCAGTCACCATCTGCAGTGATTTTGGAGCCCCCCAAAATAAAGTCTGACACTGTTTCCACTGTTTCCCCATCTATTTCCCATGAAGTGATGGGACCAGATGCCATAATCTTTGTTTTCTGAATGTGGAGCTTTAAGTAAACTTTTTCACTCTCCACTTTCACTTTCATCAAGAGGCTTTTTAGTTCCTCTTCACTTTCTGCCATAAGGGTGGTGTCATCTGCATATCTGAGGTTATTGATATTTATCCCGGCAATCTTGACTCCAGCTTGTGCTTCTTCCAGCCCAGTGTTTCTCATGATGTACTCTGCATATAAGTTAAATAAGCAGGGTGACAATATATAGCCATGACGTACTCCTTTTCTTATTTGGAACCAG
>SJYC01025157.1:0-12295 GCA_006408675.1 Madoqua kirkii | reverse complement strand
CAATCTTGACTCCAGCTTGTGCTTCTTCCAGCCCAGTGTTTCTCATGATGTACTCTGCATATCAGTTAAATAAGCAGGGTGACAATATATAGCCATGACGTACTCCTTTTCTTATTTGGAACCAGTCTGTTGTTCCATGTCCAGTTCTAACTGCTGCTTCCTGGCCTGCATATAGGTACCTCAAGAGGCAGGTTAGGTGGTCTAATATTCCCATCACTTTCATAATTTTCCACAGTTTATTGTGATCCACACAGTCAAAGGCTTTGGCATAGTCAATAAAGCAGAAATAGATATTTTTCTGGAACTCTCTTGCTTTTTCCATGATCCAGCGGATGTTGGCAATTTGATCTCTGGTTCCTCTGCCTTTTCTAAAACCAGCTTGAACATCTGGGAGTTCACGGTTCACATACTGCTGAAGCCTGGCTTGGAGAATTTTTAAGCATTACTTTACTAGCATGTGAGATGAGTGCAATTGTGCGGAAGGTTGAGCATTCTTTGGCATTGCCTTTCTTTGGGATTGGAATGAAAACTGACCTTTTCCAGTCCTGTGGCCACTGCGGAGTTTTCCAAATTTGCTGAAAAATCTTAGAGTCTAATAGTTAATCTCTGAGAATTCCTGAGAGTATAGAGATTCCAAACTGAGAACTTAAGGGTATTGAAACATATACAGAAACATCTTGAGTTCAAGCTTACATTTTAAACATTTCTTGTTCATATGCTTATAAATATATATTTTTTCAAAACATGGATACCAACAATAACATTTGCCTTATCTATGTCCAATTCTTCAGTTAAATTTGCAAAAAGAAGTTAGGAGTACAAAGTGTATCAAGTATATCAAGTATATATCAAGAGTATATCAAGTATTTCAGTGTCCCTCTTTCCAGAAGGGACTTCTCTGATGGCTCGATGGTAAAGCATCTGCCTACAATGCAGCAGCCATTTAAGTGTGTATTGCAAAATTTACCTGAACTAGATGTTTGTGGATCCTTCATTCTGACTGCTTTATTAGGAACAGAATCTTTCACTTCGACTGCAGGCTGAATTGGTTTGGAAACAAGTTGATTAATAAATAATGTACATATGATACAATCCACAGTTTATAATTTAAGATAAAAGCATAAGTGTTTTTACCTTCACATTAGGACATTTCTCGGGCGACGCAGCAGCAGCAGCAGCAGAACCTAAAAGGCAAAACGGACATAGATTTAATTACATGTAAATATGAAAGCCAGCTATACATTCATGCAGTTAGTACTGAGCAGAATCCTCGTGCCCAGCCTTGACACTGAATACATTCGGTTTCAGTGTCTTATTTGTAAGGGGGTGTTAGGACACAGGCAAGACAGACATAGGAATCCATTATAGAAAATGAAGAAAAAACAGGAATATAGGTTTATCAAAACATGCAGTAAGATTTCAAAAGTAACATCATGTTTTCAATGACTTCAGAAAATATTAAAGAGCACATAGACCAAAGTGAACATGCTGACTGATGAGGAGAAAATTAATCTTAATCAGAGGAGCAAATCATGAACCCAAGAAGATAAACGTGAAAGCTGATGGTAAAATGCACCAGTATATCTTGAATGCAATACAGCAGTAACATTTACACCATTATACCACAAGTATTTAACATGTTCTTCAATCTATCCAGTCATTTAAGAAGTGCACAGTTGGGATGACAGTTCAGCTGAATGTATAATTCATTTCTCATCAGGGAAAGAGTAATGAACTGATTAGCTCGAATATACACTTGTAGAAAAATGGTTCATAAAAATATTCATTTTTTTCCATATCCATGTGAGCTACTGGTACGCCTGCATGTCTTGGCTCCTCTAATTTAGCCATCTTAAAATTTCCCGATCCACTCACTCAAGAAGGCATATGAGACACACCTATGAAATAATGTAAAATAAATTCTCAACATTGAAGTACAATGATCAAAAAGGAAATAATAAATGTAATTGCCACAGAATTATTAGCTGTTAAAAATCTTGCATGTTTTAAAATCAGTGTAGTATTTATTGAAAATAACAGTTCTAGCATTTAGGGAATGAACCCTATCAATCTGTTTTGTTTCAAAACTTAGTTTGGTTGGGTACATCATGCTAATGCTTAAAAGGATTTCTGTGAAACAACTGTCAAAAAATCAGTTACCTTAAAAATAAAAAGTCAGTCCCTCCATATTCAAATTAATCCAATTTGAATAACAAATACCAGTACAACATATATCTTTGATGTCTATAGTTACTTGGAGTAGCTGGGGTTGTCCCTACTTCTAGCACCCCATCCTGCCTCCCTTATTATTGGGAACAATGATCTTATCTCTTTTCAGTGTAAATATACTGAAGCCATCTCTAAGGAGTTCTTTCAAGTGTCCTCATTGACTCCAAACTCATCTCCCTAAAGCCTTACTTTCCTCCCTTTGTCCTTTCACTAGAGTCTTTCCTCTATAAAGAGGAATCTCTGGATCAGTGGTCTGAATTCTTCCTATTTTACATTCTATCTATGGATCATCCCCACCACTTCTTTTCCTTCTTTGCTTAGCAATGGTATCTTACACCTGTAATTGCTAGTTCGACTCTTTGCTTCCCTCTGGATTTCTCTAAATGCAAAGCTGTTGCTGCTGCTAAGTCGCTTCAGTCGTGTCCAACTCTGTGCGATCTCATAGATGGCAGCCCTCCCCTGTCCCTGGGATTCTCTAGGCAAGAACACTGGAGTGGGTTGCCATTTCCTTCTCCAATGCATGAAAGTGAAAAGTGAAAGGGAAGTCGCTCAGTCGTGTCTGACTCTTTCCGACCCCATGGACTACAGCCTACTAGGCTCCTCCATCCATGGGATTTTCCAGGCAAGAGTACTGGAGTGGGGTGCCATTGCCTTCTCCAAACGCAAGGCTACACCCTTGCTACTCGGAGAGCTTGTTGGAAATGCAGAATCTCAGACCTCATGCTCAGCATGTGCACTTCCCACAGGGTCCCCAGGCGACTAATTAAAATTTGAGAAACTATTTGGTCTATACAGAGTTTCCTTCTACATTACTTCAACTTAATTTATTCTCCTGAAATCTTAGCCTCAACTTCCTCACTCTAACACTTTCCCGCCAAACTGAAACTGCATTACAAGTTGGAAACTTTCCAGTGGGCTCTATCAGGCTATAGGTTCCTTATCTCCCTAGTGTGTCCTCCACTCTCTCCTTCTTTCCCGCTCTCTTGTTTTGTCCCATGTGACACCATCCTGGAAAGCAGCAACACTTCATATGACACCAACTTGTGTACATTTACAGCTGAGCACCTATGCCCACGCTCCCCCAGAGGGTGACACACCGCTCTGCATGCCAAGGGACCGCAGTTCTGAATGTTTTCCTAACAACAAGTAAACAGGAGGAAGGGAGAACTTTGTTGTCCTCTGACAAGTTTTGGTGCTGGAAGCTCACTTCAAATGCATCATCCAGGTCAAATACTCTCCCTTTATCTAGAGACCTTCATTACTTATTGCCCCCTTCCCCCACAGACCTGTGCTTCCTGTCTTCATTTCCTCCTTGTACCCTCTGCCTCTCTCATCCTTCATTCCCTCTTGCCTCTTATTTCTCGACCTTCCTTTGGTTGTAGAGTATATTGAAACAGAACTAATTATTTTTTCTTTTGTCGATGTGTCACGTGGAATCTTAGTTCCCTGACTAGGGATCAAACCTCCACCCCTGCACTGGACAGTCTTAACATTTGGACCTCCAAGAAGTCCAGGAACTAATGATTTAGCTCCTTAAACTGGATTCTCAATTTAATCTGTGGCTGACACCTGTTAAGCTACACAATTTCCCTCCTCTTCTCGTCTTTCTCCTCACTACGCATCTGACAGGTGTTTTGGCTTTTTTGGGTGGTTTTTTTTTGCCATTTGAAATCAATGTTCTGTCAAATAACCTTTCTATAAAATACAGTTCTCACCTTGTACTTGTCCTTTAATGTACTTTTTCCTCTTTGATCTCCAGATAAACGATCCACAGACTTCTGTAGAATGCTCTCAGAGATACTCTGTTAAAAGGAATATTGAGTTCCATGAGGATTTCCTAATATCTTTTTAAGAAAATACCCTACTTTTAAAAACTGCCTACATTTAACCCAGTTAAGACAGGTTTTGCCAAGATCTCACAGCTGCCAAATGACAGAACCTGCATGCTGACTTCATATACTGCTGGATCACCAGGCAGGGGCTGCCAGCAATGAAGACATTAGGCCCTTCCTATCTCCTTCCACAGCTGCCACCTTCAAACAGGGCGTTACTCTATGTTACTTCAAGTATGGCTGCCATAAAGGTACTCTGCCCTGCTATTTAAGTTTAGTTGTTCAGTCGTGTCTGACTCTTTGTGACCCCATGGACTGTAGCCTGCCTAGCTCCTCCATCCATGGGATTTTCCAGGCGAGCGTATTGGAGTGGGGTGCCATTGCCTTCTCCAGGGGATTTTCCCGACCCAGGGATCGAACCTTGGTCTAAAATGTTGGCAGATACTTTACCTTCTGAGCCACCAGGGAAGTCTGCCTGCTACTTAAACAATTCAAAATGGTTTGTACTTATTAAAATCTTGCTGAAGCAAACTGCTATTATTATAACCCCAACATAGTTATTACTGCTCCCCATGCTTTTGCTTCTCTTAAATGTTTCTTCCAGATTAACCTGACAATCCAAACACAGGAACACTTTCAAGTTTCAAGCACTATCTTTCATGGTCCAAGTAATAAAATACCACAATTCTTTCTGACCCTCTCTAGCAGTTTTGCACATGTATATGTACCAAAGAACACACATTTGGTTGGGAGATTGAGACTGACACATACACACTACACACTATTGAGAATGAAACAGATAACTAATGAGGAACAACTGTATAGCACAGGGAAGGCTACTCAATATTCTGCAATGGCTCATATGGGAGAAGAATCTAAAAAAGAGGTCTCACACACACACACACACACACACACACACACATAAAACAAAGAAACATTTGGCCATGGGCTGACCTGAAATAAGGTTTCAATTTTCAGATAAATGTAACTTCAGAACTCAGTGGGATTCCTTATGATCTCTAACCCTTGGTTTCTGTACTACACTGACTTCACTAGGTGAATCTTGTAAATGAACAAAAGTGTACTAGGTGGTAGTATTTAGCACAGAATTATTTTATTCAATATAGGTTAAAAGCAAGAAAAAAGTTTTGATGGGGAAATGCAAAGGTGAGAGAGTCACAGCATCTCCCGTTTTCATGTACTTATATTACTCAGGGCTTACATCTTAAAATAATAATAGAAGACAGTACCTCAGAATCCCAAGGTGATTCTATATCTTTCTCTTCTCCCAGTCCTAAGGCTGACATCATGCCTATAAAATGCAGTCACAGATACATTAATGAGAACATTCACTATGAATTTTAAAGACATGTAAGTCTATCTCTATCCACAAATGTTTCAATAAAATAAAGTAGTGGAAAAAAAATTTCAGAGGGTTGAAGCATTTTCAGGAAGAAAAAGTTGGTAGTAGGTGGGACACTTCTGAAGACAGAGAGCAAAAGAAGCGTACTTAAAACGAAATGTATATTGTATTTGGATCTATACCATTTACATGTTTTTATATTTGCTTTCAAGTGTAGACAAAATCCACAGGCATTCACTAACTTACCACTTCTACCGTTTTCACGTGTTCTATCAACAGAAGTCAAATGGTCGTGATTTGCTTGCTCTTGGGGAGCCCTTTCAGTAATACCAGCATCACTTTCTTTTTCAACAAGTTCTGGATTTGTGGCTCCTCCCTATAAAAACAAGACAAAATAAAACCAAAACCCAGCTTCAGAAAACATATTCATTCATTGGTCCTTCACCCCATCAGTGAGACGACAAACAGTCACTGTGTCTAGCACATCCTCTAGGGTGTCCTGGGAGAAGTTAGGACTGTTAAAGAGAAGAGCGACTGTGCTCTGCGTCTAGGCAGGCAGAGACACACGGAAACAAACAAGAGCAGAAGCGTGTCCTTCAACATCTCTGCAGCTGAAGTGGACAGAGCACAGGCTACACAGAAAGGAGAGAGGAGGCAGGTGTACCTGGAAGCTCAAGGAACACTGTGACAAAGGGCTGTGTCTCAGAAGACCGAGAGTGCAGAGCTGGGGTGTGACGGGGACTCCCGGGAGGGTGGCAGGAACCAACAGATGAGGCGTGAAACAATGTTCACAAGTCATGTGGAAAACTAGATCCCAGCTACTGGGAACTGTATAGAGAGACAAAACTGGAGGACCAGGTTCAAACAGGGAAAAGCAAGTGTCATCTTCCTTCAAGTGACAGGGATCTACTAAACAAGTAAAGGCATTACATCATCACAAATTTATTTTATTTTATTTTATTTGGTGCCATGCTTTTATTCAAATGAAAGGGAAAAGACTACACCGCACTAGGAAGTAGAAAGTTCAGTTTAGCTCAGTCGCTCAATTGTGTCTGACTCTTTGTGACCCCTGCAGCATGCCAGGCCTCCCTGTCCATTACCAACTCCCAAAGTTTACTCCAACTCATGTCCATTGAGTCGGTGATGCCATCCAACCATCTCATCCTCTGTTGTCCCCTTCTCCTCCTGCCTTCAATCTTTCCTAGCATCAGGGTCTTTTCTAATGAGTCAGTTCTTCACATCAGGTGGCCAAAGTTTCAGCTTCAGCATCAGTCCTTCCAGTGAATATTCAGGACTGATTTCCTTTAGGATGGACTGATTGGATCTCCTTGTAGTCCAAGGGCATCTCAAGAGTCTTCTCCAACACCACACTTCAAAAGCATCAATTCTTTGGTGCTCAACTGTCTTTATAATCCAACTCTCACATCCATACATGACCACTGGAAAAATCATAAATTTGACCAGACGGACTTTGTTAGCAAAGTAATGTCTCTGCTTTTTAATATGTTGTCTAGATTGGTCATAACTTTTCTTCCAAGGGGCAAGCGTCTTTTAATTTCATGGCTGCAGTCACCATCTGCAGTGATTTTGGAGCCCAAGAAAATATAGTCTGTCACTGTTTCCACTGTTTCCCCATCTATTTGCCATGAAGTGATGGGACCAGATGCCATAATCTTAGTTTTCTGAATGTTGAGTTTTAAGCCAACTTTTTCACTCTCCTCTTTCACCTTCATCAGAAGGCTCTTTAGTTCTTTGCTTTCTGCCATAAGGGTGGTGTCATCTGCATATCTGAGGTTATTGATATTTCTCCCAGCAATCTTGATTTCAGCTTGTGCTTCATCCAGCCCAGCATTTCTCATGATGTACTCTGCATATAACTTAAATAAGCATGGTGACAATATATAGCCTTGATGTACTCCTTTCCCTATTTGGATATTTGGCCTTGGAATACAGAACACAGGGCAAAGGCTAATAGAGTTTTGCCAAGTGACCGCACTGGTCATAGCAAACGCCCTCTTCCAGCAACACAAGACTCTACACATGGACATCACCAGCTGGTCAATACCAAAATCAGGTTGATTATATTCTTTGCAGTTAAAGAAAGGGAAGTTCATGGTGTCATCTGCATATCTGAGGTTATTGATATTTCTCCCAGCAATCTTGATTTCAGCTTGTGCTTCATCCAGCCCAGCATTTCTCATGATGTACTCTGCATATAACTTAAATAAGCATGGTGACAATATATAGCCTTGATGTACTCCTTTCCCTATTTGGATATTTGGCCTTGGAATACAGAACACAGGGCAAAGGCTAATAGAGTTTTGCCAAGTGACCGCACTGGTCATAGCAAACGCCCTCTTCCAGCAACACAAGACTCTACACATGGACATCACCAGCTGGTCAATACCAAAATCAGGTTGATTATATTCTTTGCAGTTAAAGAAAGGGAAGTTCTATACAGTCAGCAAAAACAAGACTGGGAGCTGACTGTGGCACAGACCATGAACTCCTTATAGCCAAATTCAGACTTAGATTGAAGTAAGTAGCAAATATGACAGTATTTTACAGGAGAGCATTAAAAAAACAACCTATAAGCAATGCTCCAGAGTGGACAGTAAGCACACTAGATACCGTACATCACCCAAAGTGTCCATTAAACTGTAATTAGAAAGCTAATTTGGCTTTTAAAATAGCCAAATAAAAACAGTAACAGTCATTCTAAAACAAACTGCAGAGCCAGGAGGAATGAAAAGATTGACAAGCATATTTTAGAAAGATTACTCTGGCAGCAACATAAAAAAGAACATCAGGGTAGCAAAACTAGAAAAGAATATTTCAAGATTATAGGTGAGACAGTGAGATATGGTGATAAGATATGAAAAATGATAAGCAGGCAGAAAATACTGAACATCCTGAGTGACTGGAGGTGGTAATTTCAGGGGAGTTTGGAGTCCAGGATTTTTCCTGCTGTGGCATTTCAGTGATGCTTTCTACTAGGATGGAGAGGACAGATGAAGGGATAGCTTACAAAGAGTCAGGGATAAGGGAAGCGTCAGGGACAATGCCTTCAGTTTGGGGTGTAATAAATCATTTTGAGGCATGCAAGGGACACAGAAGAAAGGATTTGGGTAAATACGTTTGAATTAGAAATAGATAAATTTATTCAGGAAAAACATACTGTAAAGATAATTATTGTAAAAGATACTAACCTGGTATAATTAATGCAAACCTAGGCATAATTCTGAACTTTTGAAAATAAAACAATACCAGGGGAAGAAAACTATGAGATTAAAATTTTCAATTATATATTTCAACATTTTTCAAGGATATGAAAATATACTTTTATAAATATATGAAAATACTCATTTCTTTCATATTACCATAATAAGCATTTTGTTTAATGAAAAGGTTTAATTGTAAAACACCAATTCAAGATGCTACAAGAAGACTCTGTTTTAAAATTGATCTTAAAAGACAAGTTTTCATTTGTAGAAGAGAAATGCTTATGTGAGGATGGAATTATGAGGCATTTTAAAGCACTACTATGACGTAAGAAAGAAATAGAAAACCCCATTTGAAAAGATCTCATTCAAAATTAATGGTGAAATCAAAAGCTTTACAGACAAAGCAAAAGTAAAGAGAATTTAGCACCACCAAACCAGCCTTACAACAAATACTAAAGGGATTCACAACCAGTAAACACAAGAGAAAGGAAAGACCTACAAAAACAAACCCCAAACAATTAAGAAAATGTCAACAGGAACATATATACTGATTATTACTTTAATGTAAATGGATTCAATTCACCAACCGAAAGGCAGAGAATACCTGAATGAATACAAAAACAAGAGCCAAATATATACTGCCCACAAGAGACCGCTTCAGACCTAGAGACACGTACAGGCTGAAAGTAAGTGGATGGAAAAAGAGATTCCACTTGAATGGTAACCAAAAGAAAGCCAGTATGGCAATCTTTATTTCACACAAATAGACTTTAAAATAAAGAATGATATAAGAGACAAAGAAGCACACTACATAATGATCAAAGGATCAACCCAAGAAGAAGACATAACAATTGGAAATACTTATGCCCCCAAAATGGAAGCACCTCAATACACAAGGCAAACATTAACAGGCGTAAGAGGGGAGTTCAACAGCAACACAGTCATAGTGGGGGACTTTAACATCCCACTTACACCAATAGACAGATCGTCAAACAGAGAACCAACAAGGAAACACAAAACTTCAATGAAACATTAGGCCCAGTGGATCTAATTGATATCTTCAGGACTTTCTATCCAAATGCAGAAGAATACACTTTGTTCACAACTGTACATGGAACATTCTCCAGGATAGACCACATCTTGGGCCACAAATCAAGCCTCAGTAAGTTAAAAAAATTGAAAATATATCACGCATCTCCTCTGACCACAACACTATGAGACTAGATATCAACTACAGGAGAAAAATGTGAAAAAACACAAACTCATGGAGACTAAACAATTCATTACTAAATAATGAAAAGGTTATTGAAGAAATAAGAAGGGAAATCAAAAGATTCCTAGAAACAAATGGCAACAAAAGCATGACCACCCCAAACCTATGGGATTCAGTACAAGTACTTCTAAGAGAGAAGTTGATAGCAGCACAATCCTACCTCCAGGACAAGAAAAGCATCAAACAGGCAACACCCTACATTTAAAGCAGCTGGAAAAAAGAACCAAAACCTCCCAAAGTCAGCAGAAGGAAAAGAATCATACAGATCAGAGCAGAAACAAATGAAAAAGAAAATGAAGGTAACAATAGCAAAGATTAATCAGACTGAACACTGGTTCTTTGAGAAGATAAGCAAAATGGACAAACCACTAGCCAGGCTCATCAAGAACAGAAGGGAGAAAAATCAAATTGACAAGATTTGAAATGAAAAAGGAGAGGTTACAACAGACAACACAGAGATGAAAAGGATCATGACAAACAAGCCAATTTCAAACACTGAAATTGAAAGTGTTATCCAAAATCTCCCCAAAACAAAAGTCCAAGGCCAGGGGAATTTTATCAAACGTTTAGAGAAGAGCTAATGCCTATTTTTCTGAAACTCTTCCAAAAATTGCAGAGAAAGGAACACTTCTGAACTCATTTTATGAGGCCACAATCACCTTGATACCAAAACCAGGCAGAGACAACACAAAAAAGAAAATTACAGGCCAATATCACTGACAAACACAGATGTAAAAATCCCAACAAAATTCTAGCAAACACAATGCAACAACACATTCAATAGCTCATATACCACGATCAATTTGAGTTTATGCCAGGGATGCAAGGATTCTTCAATATACACAACCCAATTTCAATGTGATGCACTATCTTAACAAAGTGAAAAATAAGAACTGTATGATAATCTCAATAGAGGCAGAAAAAGCCTTTGACACAATTCAGCACCTGTTTATGACAAAAACGCTTCAAAAAATGGACACAGGAGGAACCTTCATCAACATAGTAAAGGCCATATAGAATAAACCCACAGCAAACATTATTCTCAATGAGGAAAAATGAAAAGCATTCCCTCTAAGATCAGGAACAAGACAAAGTTGTCCATTCTCACCACAATTATTCAGCATGGTTTTGGAAGTCCTAGCTATGGCAATTAGAGAAGAAAAAGAAATAAAAAGAATCCAGATCGGAAAAGAAGTAAAACTCTCACTTTTGCAAATGACATGATACTACACATAGAAAACCCCAAAGAAACTATTTTCTAGTAAAAGAAAATTTCTAGAGCTAAATAATGAATTTAGCAAAGTTGTATGATACAAGGTCAATACACAGAAATCACTTGAATTCCTACATATACTAACAATGAAAAATCAGAAAGTGAAGTTAAGGAGCCAATCCCATTCACCACTGCAACAAAAAGGATAAAGTACCTAGTAATAAACCTACCTAAGGAGACAAAAGATGGAAAATTCTAAGACACTGAGGAAAGAAAAGAAAGATGACATAAACAGGTTGAGAGATATTCCATATTCCTGGGTAGGAAAAATGAATAGTGTGAAAATGACTATATTACCAAATGCAATCTACGGATTCAGCGTGATCACTTTCAAATTACCAATGGCATTTTTCATAGAACTAGAACAATATATACAATGGACTATTACTCAGCCATAAAGAGAAACACATTTGACTCAGTTCTAATGAGGTTGACAAACCTGGAGCCTATTCTCTGGAGTGAAGCAAGTCAGAAAGAGAAGTATAAATATATATACTATTCGCATATGCATGGAACCTACAAAGACTCTGAATCTACAATGGTACTGATGAATTTATTTGCAGGGCAGGAATGGAGAAACAGATATAGAGAACAGACTTACGGACATGGGGAGAGGGGGAGAGGGGAGAGGGTGAGATGGATGGAAAAAGCAACATGGAAACTTACAATTCCACATGTAAAAGAGATAGCCAATGGGAATTTGTTGTATGACTCAGGGAACTCAGAAAGGGACTCTGTGACAATCTAGGTTGGGATGCGGAGGGAGATGGGAGGAGGGTTTGGGAGGGAAGGGACATGGGTGTACCTATGGATGATTCTTGTTGATGTTTGACAGAAAACAACATTCTGTAAAGCATAAAGCAATTATCCTTCAATTGAAAAATAAATACATTTTCTAAAAACCCCATTTGAAAATGTCATAATTTTCTTTTTTCCCTGTAAACAGCACACTAATGGCTCTAATTTTCTATCTATGCCCTCTTCAATGGCAGATAAAGATTGAAGGAACAATCTAGATATAAAAAAGTAGTAAACCTATGATTATCCAAGTTGGAGATTTAAAAGTTTTCAAATACATCTATGATTTTCAAGCAGGTTTCA
>SJYC01025156.1:0-44457 GCA_006408675.1 Madoqua kirkii | reverse complement strand
ACTCAGAGATGTTCACGTTATTACACAGAGAAGAGAAGAGGGAGGAAGGAGACAGAGGTGGCCAGGAGGATAGTGGAGGGAATCAAAAGGAGAGAGACAAATCCAGCCAGTAATCAGTTCCCTAAGTGTTCTCTACCGTCCAGCACACACAAAGAGATTCACAGAGTTGGGTAGAGAAGAGAAGGGGGATGGAGGAGATAGAGGCAACCTGGTGGAGAAAGAGGAGAGTCCAAAGGAGGGGAGAGCAGTCAAGCCGGTAATCTCGCTCCCAAGTAAAAGTTGGTACTAAAGACTGGGTTCTTAAAGGTACAAAATTTATAACAAATACCAAAAAGCAAAGATTAAAAATCTAGAGTAGAAGTTGTATTTTCAAAAATTCAATATTAAAGAAAAAAACAAAGTCACAAAAATTATAAAATATATATATATATGAAGTTTGCTTTTAAAAATAGAGTCTCTCTCTTTTTTTTTGCAAAGTAATAGTTGGTTATAAAAATGAAAATTAAAGGAGTATTAGAAGACTTAAAAATAAAAAAATTTTTTTTAAAATTAAAGAATGATAGTAAAAATATATCTAGGACTTTCTCTGGTGTTGCTGTGGGCAATGTGGGGTCAGTTCATTTTCAGATAGGTCCTTGATCCAGCTTATATTTCTCAAGATGTATAGGCCCCCTTCCTATGTAGTCAGTACTAACTACAGGGTTTAATCTATTGCACCTGTCACTTCTAAGGCGGTTCCCTCTGTTTTAGCTTCTTCTGCTTGCTGGTCTCTTCAGGGTCTGATTGCTGCCCTGACACAAGGGGGGCAGTGGTGGACACTTATTTTAGGCTCACTTGTTCAGTCGCACTGTGGGGAGGGAGGGACACTGCAAACAAATAACACTGGCGTGTGCTTGCAGAGTCTCAGCCACACTGGGCCTGCCCCTGCTCACGGCGTGTGTGCCCTCCCTGCCCACACTGCTCAGGCTCTAGGTTGCTCTGCCAGGAACCATCAGAGGCTGGCCCTGAGCTGCATGCACCTCCCAGGTCTAAGCCCTTCAGGTTCAGACACTCGGGTAGTCCTCAGGGGCACAGGCTCCACTGGGCCTGCGTTTTGTGCCCTTTCTAGGTCCAAGCAGCTCAGGTGACCAGGTGTTTGGCAAGCGTGGTTGCTGTGACTTATCACCTCTCCTGTCCCTGATGCTCGGTTTTCTGGGTGTACAACTGGTGCACCTTCTCAGGCGAATGATGACTGTCCAGAATCCCAAGAAGTCTTGGTTAGCAACGAAGCCTGCTTGCAGTTTTGTAGATAATGCCTCTCTGGGGCTGGGACTGCCCCCTTCCGGCTCTGGCTGCCCTTGCCTACCTGTCACCGGAAGAGGGGGATGGGCTGGCCTGCAGCCGGCTAGCTCTGCTCACTCTTTTGTTCTGTGAGCAGGCCTGGTGGCATCTTAGGTTAGGGCTTTTTGTGTGGTAGCTATCCCACAGTCTGATTTACTAGCCCACGTTAGTTCCCTCAGATTGCCCTTGGGGCATTCAGACCCGGTCCTTACTCTAAGCAATGCAGCCCACACCTCCCTGCTCAGCCCCCGCTTGCTAGTGGTGGATGTAGGCGTCTGCAGTGCTTCTCCACTGGGGGAGTTACTGTTGGGCACATAATCTGTGGATTTTAATTATTTATTTTTCCTCCCGGTTATGTTGCCCTCTGGGGTTCCAAGGCTCGCCACAAACTTGGCAGTGAGAGTGTTTCCTGGTGTTTGGAAACTGCTCACTTTTTTAAGACTCCCTTCCTGGGACAGAGCTCCATTCTACCTCTTTTGTCTCTCTTTTTATCTTTTATATTTTTCCTACCTCCTTTTGAAGACAATGGGCTGCTTTTCTGGGTGCCTGATGTCCTCTGCGGGCATTCAGAAGTTGTTCTGTGGAATTTACTCACCGTTCAAATGTTCTTTAGATGAATTTGTAGGGGAGAAAGTGGTCTCCCTGTCCTATTCCTCCGCCACCTTAGGACCGCCTCCTCTGTCTTGTCTCATATTCATCTTATCCTTCTTGAATGAATTCTTCCCCTTCATCACCCTCCCCATCTTCATATTCATCTAGCTGTTTTTCCTAATTGCTTTGTAATTTTTTTCTTTCATAATAGCATAGTATGCCAACATTTATAAATCTGAATCATGCAGATATATTGCCCTTATTATCACATCATTTTGTACTGTGACTTTGAAGCCTTCCATTTCTGCATGGGATCCTTTTTGTCATCATAAGGATCAAGGGAATGGTATGTACTGTGGAATTTACTCACCGTTCAAATGTTCTTTAGATGAATTTGTAGGGGAGAAAGTGGTCTCCCTGTCCTATTCCTCCGCCACCTTAGGACCGCCTCCTCTGTCTTGTCTCATATTCATCTTATCCTTCTTGAATGAATTCTTCCCCTTCATCACCCTCCCCATCTTCATATTCATCTAGCTGTTTTTCCTAATTGCTTTGTAATTTTTTTCTTTCATAATAGCATAGTATGCCAACATTTATAAATCTGAATCATGCAGATATATTGCCCTTATTATCACATCATTTTGTACTGTGACTTTGAAGCCTTCCATTTCTGCATGGGATCCTTTTTGTCATCATAAGGATCAAGGGAATGGTATGTAAAAAAGTACAGGGGGAAAAAAGAGTTAAAAACAAAACAACTTACCTTTGCAAGACCAAGGCCTGCTACAGTCTTGAGTGGTTTTGGAAGAGGATCAGGCCTTGGGAAGGCAAGATGAGAGAAGCCTTGGACTCCAGGTGATGGTTTGGGAAAGGTTTCAACCACATTTTCAATTTCACTGTCAGAATTATTGTTCTTAGAGAAGGTGGTACTCTCTTGTCTCACAATGCCACATTCTGCTTCTAATACAGTGAAAACAAGGGAGAGTACATGAGAACCTGTGTCATTTCGAATCAGTGAATAATACCAGGAGGACAGTCTTCAAAAAACTTACCTTTTCTCTTGGATTGCTGAAAAGCCATCATTAGCTTTTTAAAGTTTTGTTTCAGGGCAGGCTGGAGAAGAAAATAAGAGCTTGATGAATAACAAGTATCAACTTGAATAAAAGAATTATAACCTCCCCCATTACTATATGATCTAACACAAAGAACACAGGCTCTGGAGTCATTCAGATGTGGATTCAAACCCCAGTTCTGCCACTGACTAACCTTCTCATGGGGTAAGCATTATCACAGACGACATCAGAAACCCCAGATATCCTCTCCTTACCCTGAATTGACTGCTGTACAATACTATGACACTCACTAGATTATTTCTCTACCAAAATGTTCTAGAAAAAATATTTATCCTTGGAAGTTTAGAATACTATTGAAAAACTAAGACATTTAAATTAATTGCTATATTTTGAAATTTGCTTGCATGATTTCTATATGCATGAATTATCACTGGGAAGGGAAATATGAAAGTTTAGATTTTAGTAGAACCTTATTTAGATAGGTTACAAGTGCAAACAGGATAAGCTACTTCTATTCTGTTTGTTAAACTAAAGATGAATGATTGTTTCAATTAGGCTCCTTCAAAGAAAAAGGGGGAAAAAAAACCAAGAGTAAACCTGTAGGGAAATGATCATGAATGAAAGTCACAAACACACTAAACAGAAAGCCATAATCAAACATGTTCACAATAGAGGCAGAGAGAGATGGACTAAAAGAACAGACACTGAAGAAAAGTATTCTGCAAGGAAAAATTAGGTTAACAGTAAAAAAAGGCTTTTGTTCATAATATATCCCTAGTATAGCGATCTGTATTACTCTAAAACTTTTTGTTTATAAATGCTACCATATTAGAGTTGAATTTTGCCCCTATGAAAAATGTCATTTGATTAGCCACACATGTCATCTATCATCTATTCAGGTAGTCATCTATCACTACCTGAATGTTGTAAAGTATTACTTGAGAGAGAGAAAAATTGATTAAGAAATATTTCTAACTATTCACTGGGAAAAAGAACTGATAATCAAAATTCTGAGGAGAATGTATGGCTTGAAAAGAAGCATTTAATGGCACACAAGCTGGGGCTAAAAAGGTCAAATATTTTAACCTGAAATTCTCATCTCACAATGAGACACTGAAAAAAAATACTGTGACCTGTTACTTTTCACGTATATCTTATTTATTTCCTTGTTTTGCAGGACCTCCTTCCTCAGCATAACTCAACTGAACTATATTACCTGTAATAGTATATAGGATACCATTTGTCTCTTCATTTATTCACGTTCAAAAACTATTACCGTGATTCTTACACTCGAGACCTATGCTACATGCTCCAGGAGATGCACAATTGCTTCCTGAACTCCACTAGCTGACACTGACACGGGGCTCTAAGATGAATACTTAAATCACAATAATACAAAATGTCTGAAATCTGAAGTTTTAGAATGTGACACAAGGACTTGGAGTAGGTTTTTTGAAAACTACAATAGAAAAAAAAAATCTCAAGTTGTAAGTTTTATCTTATGGTTATTAAAAGTCTCTACTTCTATGAAGTGAAAGTTGCTCAGTTGTGTCCGACTCTTTGCAACCTCATGGACTGTACGGTCCATGGAATTCTCCAGGCCAGAATACTGGAGTGGGTAGCTGTTTCCTTCTCCAGGGGATCTTCCAACCCAGGGATCAAACCCAGGTCTCCCGCATTGTAGGCAGATTCTTCACTGTCTGAGCCACAAGGGAAGCCGCTTCTACAGCTGGTTATTATTTTAGGCAAACATGTATTCTTCACTGAGATGAAGAGTGTGAATATACTCTTAATGGAATGCTTGAGAAAACACAGTGAAATCTCTTTATAAGATGGATTTTGGAGAAACAGAATTTTAATTTCTAAATCTCCATAATTTCAACTTTTATTTTAGTCTTAATGCAGAATCAAGACAGAAACAGAGAAAGAAAAAAAAAAAAGGCCCTCCTAACAACTCTAAGAAACCAAAATAAAGTGTCCGGGGGTGGCGGGTGCTGGAGGGTGGGGGTGGGGGTGGAACTAGATAACATATGCTATATAGTTTTGGAACTGAAAGGCTCCAGGAAGACTCCATGATTATTAAAATAAGTAATTATATCCACTAAAGATATCATTATGAGTGTTGCAAAAGTCATGTCCTTATGGTTTAAAATTTGCAGTAAGACTCTTTATTCTTGACCAAAATTCATGTTTCCTTCATTGGAGGAAAACTTTTTCCAATACAATTTCCTGTCACTCTATATTTTCCAGCCCATTGTTTTCTTCACCCCACCTTCAGTATTTACCAAAGTTACAAATAAAAAAAATCAACTAGTCATATTTTTATAAAATAGTTTGCTCTGAAGAACTTTCCATTACAAACATAAAACAGTGAGAGGGACACCATTGCTGAATTTAAGAGTAAATACTACATGAAACTAAATTCAGAGCATGAAAACTAATTTCACAAGAGTGCACTTTACCTTGATTTCAAAATCTAAATCATCATCTGATGTATGCCATGAATCAACACTAGATTTGTTGGAAAACCTTTAGAGCATAAACACAACAAAAATAAGTGAGTTCATTTCTCTAAATGAAAAAAAAAAAGAAGCAAGTGAAAGTTTGGCTATCTATGTAGTAAATGAAGTTTCTTGACATAATTAAAATTTGGCCTCTATTTTAAAACATTTTTTAAAAGATATTTTGATGTAGACTATTTTTAACATCTTTATTGAATTTGTTGCCATGTTGCTCCTGTTTTATATTTTGGCTTTTTGACCCCAAGGCATGTGGGATCTCAGCTCCTCCGACCAGAGATTGAACCCATACCACTTGCATTGGAAGGAGAAGTCTTATTAACCATCTTAGCCACTGCACCCCCAGAGAAGTCTCCAAAAAGATTTTAGTTTCCTCTGCTTCCATCTCTCCCAACCTAGGACATATCTAGGTAAGACTCATTCTTAGTTTCCATAACAAAGACTGACAGCCAATATATTGGCAAAGCCTGAAAATAATATGTTTTCACCAAGTCCTAATGCTGAACTGAAAATCTAATTGATGGATTTACATAACTTTTGTTTGCCCAAGGTGGAATGAACCTGATGACTTAAAGTAGAAGAATATGCTGTTCCTTCTCCATTGTCTGTCCCTGGTTCAGAGACTAATCTGTGTCCATTAAAAATGGCAGTCTTGGTCCTTCAGCAGGGAAATAATTTATGGAGAAGTCTCCATTCCCCCCCTTTACTGTAAAGGGAATACAGGAGTTCCCTGCAATGTCTAAAACTTAAAATGGATGCAAGTCAAAGAAATAATTTATATGTTTCACTTATATGCTACATGGGTACTTCTCAATCTCTGCTGAGGGACACGAGAGTGGATTTTGGAGCCAGGCATGCCAGCTGTCAAATCACAGGTCAACTCATTTTAACCATGGAATCATGGGTCAATTCATTAACCTCCCCAAACCACAGTTGCCTAATTAAGTAAAAGTAGGACACAGTTACTTTACAAAGCCGTTCTGATGACTCTATGAGGTCACAAACATTAAGCACATAATGCAGTCTCTAACCCAGAGTAAAACACTCAACAAACATTAGCTTCTCTTCTCTGTGTGTTCTCTTAGTACAATTTTTAAAAATCCGTCAAATCCTACCTGCTTAAAGAGTCTTCTTCAGAACGCGTATCCACTATTAAAGAAAAAAGTAAGACACATTTTAAATCAACAAAAGAAAAATACAGACTATTAAAACCTCAAGACTGATGTTTTGTTTAAAAGTATTCCTTTGGGACCACACCTGGAGACCACACTAGAGGGTAGAGTGATTGTACACTCATGGGCCATTAATGCCCAAGAACCGCTGCTCTCCTTTATATCATCAAATGTAGAACAGGAAGAAAGAAGAAAGAACTGCTGTTTACAATGACCATAATCCTAAGCAAACTCTAGGAGACTGATAGAATACGGTATTACACCATTAATAGAATCAGTTCTATAAACTGACAAGAGCACATTTAAACAGCACAAGATTTCTGGACTTCCATTGCCTGAAGCAGTGAACAGAGCCTACAGGTGTCTTGCTGGGACATAACCCAACTTCTCTGGCTCTTCATTTCAGGATGAAAACGCCCTATCACAGGAAAGCTTGGTCTACAGGCGCTGAACTTCAGAGCGTGGTAAAACATAGGAAAGAAAGTCTTCTTGGCCCTCTTTCCAAATGTAAGAAAAGTATGAAAGATGTAGTGATTCCAGATTTATAAAGGATAATCTCTTGAAAGGGAGGTGGGGGAGGGTAAATGGGTAAAAGGGGTCAACTGGGTGGTGAGGATGGGGACTAGACTTGTAGTGGTGAGCAGGCAGTAGGGTACACAGAAGCTGAACTCTTTAATGTTTTAAATATATATGTATAGGTACTAATAAATTTGAAAAGTACCCTCTCTTGAGACTATTTCCTTCCCTTGTTCAAGGGTATCTGGACCACCTAGAGCAGGATGGTCCAAACAGTGCTCTGTTCTACTGAGGGATATCATTATATCAATCCTCCCCATTATATGGCAAATGTTGATAGAAATCATGCTTTTTCAGCTTGGAAGGCATTTGTCATCAGATCCTAAGCTGATGAATAAGCGGAGGGAGGGAAGGATGGAAGGAGCCAAGGACTCTGGTGCTGCTGGACAACATTTCACACCTTTCGTCGTGATCTGATGCTGGAGGGATGACTCACATGAGGTGACTCCATGGGGAGAGGCGTCCTCCCAGTTCAAACCTGGAGGGCAGGGGCAGTGATTTTTAAATGTTTGCATCCTGTGACATCAGAACAATGCTTGGTACATAAAAGACACTTGATAGTTATCTCTTTAGTGAACAAATGAACAAATAAAGAAGAATGATCTCTTTGAAAAGTCTGTTTAGAAAACTATAGAAAGTAACCAGGGACAACTCTATTCTGTTCTGAATATATCGAAGACCAAGACTCTATGTCATCTGTGTATCTTCTCTAACATATAAAGCCAACCTATAGAAGTTCTTTGATGGATGTTGTTGTTGTTCAGTCAGTCGTGTCCAACTCTTTGCGACCCAATGGACTGTAGCTCACCCGGCTCTTCTGTCCATGGGATTTCCCAGGCAAGAATACTAGAGTGGGTTGCCATTTCCTTCTCCAGGGGATCTTCCCGAAACAGGGATCAAACCAGCATCTCAGGCATTGGGAAGTGGATTCTTTACTGCTGAGACACCTGGGAAGCCTCTTTTGATTAGATAGAGGTCTACTCAGTTTAAAGGTGTTCTCAGACAGCTTGGTGCCACATCAAGGGGACATAGTGGTGTTTTTGCTAATGTGAAGTGTTTGGGGTCTTTTATTAGAATCCCAACTCTGCAGAGTCCCAAGTTGATCTATTTGAAAATCTGTTATGATAATCTTTTAAATAATGGCAACAGAACATGTTGCTCTTACAAAACTATACTATCATGACAATTATCCAACACACAGAAGAAAACATATGGTTCTAATGAAGTCAACCTATCTCAGTCTTTTTGGATCTGTGAGGAATAAAGTTGGTAATAGAGACCTTGTTGGTAAAATAGGCAAAATACCTGATGCTTCTCAACTAGGCATTGCTTTTCTGATCTGTACTATTGGAAGATATCTTTCGAAAGTAATCTCTTCCTGGTACGCTGCACACTGGTTCAGCATTGCAGTTCTTACTATCATTTCTTACCAGGAAGGGATTGTTGAGGTTTCCAGTTTAAATGATGGTAAATTTTTAAATCACTACACAGTAACTAATAATTATTCATTCACTAAATGCAAACTATTTGTAAAAATCAAAGTTCCACTTTCATAAGAAGTCCAATTTGCTATAATATGATTATAGACAAAACATGTATCATACTAACAGACATTTTTTCTAGTTCATACAAAAATCTAATACAGGATTTTAGGGGCTGTGATTAAATACATGGAACTCTTTTCAGGCAATACTTTCTCTGATGTTAAATTACCTACAATCAACTTCTTTAACAATTCTGAATACTGGACTATTAAGAAATTAATTTAAAAATGAAATACACATGCAGTTTACACTAATTTTATCATAGTTCTTTCATTATTGAAACTTCCTGACTCCTACTTTATCTATGGTAGAATCACCAAGAGTAATTCATTATTATCAGATGACGTACCTGAGTTGCTCTCTTCCGGAGGAGTTTTAGGCCTCTTTTCTTTATATTGAGAGATCAGTTCACAAATGCTACATGTTAAAAATGTGATAAATAATATTTTAACGCTAATATGAAAAACAACTACCAAATACGTTAAATTCTTAGATTATTTCAGACAGACAATGTCAGCGATAATATCAAAACTACAATTGTCCCATACATTGCAAGTTTCTAAGTTCTACAGAGTTTTACTTAGCATGTATTTAAAGGAGAAAAAAAAGGAAGATGAAGTAGTTATGAACTGAGGGCAATATAGCTCAGCAGATTAAGTAGATTTAGCTTGGCATACGAAAACTCTTTCAAACTCGCAAATCCTAGCTCTGTAACCAACTGCTCTTTGTTTCTAGAGAAGTTGCTTCTCTTGAGTTCAAAGTCTTCCTCTACACAACTGGGATCTTACTGCCTTATTTCACAAGGGGATTAAAAGGATTTAATGAGATAATATATCCCCCAAATGCTTGCGGAAACAGTCAAAGAATGGAATAATTTGTTCTTGAACTTTATTGCTGGAACTACTTTGAAATCCCCAATAAAACCAATGTCTGTTTTCTTATATGTTTAGCATTCAAGGGTTGCAAGAAACTGTTATTAATTATGGTGATTAGCTGCTCTTTGTGGTTTGTAATTTAGGGATTACAAACCCTAAATATTATAGTATAGTTTGTAATTTATATAATTTGTACCTAAATTTATTTATAAAATATGAACTCACTACATTAGATAACATAATTATCCCTCATTATTGCAGCTAATCACACCAAGTGCAGAAAGCCAGTCACAATCAAGACCTGGCCTGGACCACTAGTCTCCATTCTCTACCTGCTCAAACTCTCAACCAGCAGATCTTTCTGACAATGATGCTTAATCTCCATGTTCATCTCCGATTCACTTGGAAGACGTAACCCTACTCTTACAATGGATACTGACAAGTCCTAGGCAGGGCTTAGCTCTCTAAATTCCTGCCTGAACTAATTTACTTGAGATTTAAAGATTTCTGCTATATGGGGCAGACTCAGAAAATATTTATGGTTGAGGCAGATAAATCCTTTGGAAGATTTTCATTATTACAGGAAACAGATCCCATGAGGGGGCCAGCTGTAGCTATGGAGTCTCAGGCAAGTTGACACTCACTATTCTGGGAAGGAGGACAAGGAACCTATGAGCTAAGGAAAGGCGCCCCCACAGGACAGAAGCTGCCTGCACCAAACAGACAGCTCTCGCTGGTCATGTAACAAGTGACAGTTACAATTCTTTGCGGCTGCAGTTTAGTGATAACTGGCATTTTAATGTGAACACTTACATATTAAAACCACTAATAACAGCATATTCTTCTGCATTCCGTCCAAAGACATCTTGAGAAAGGATGTCAGCACCTCGCTGAAGGAGAAGACTGACTGTATTAAAAGATTCATAATTGACAGCAAGCATGAGGGCGGTTCTAAAACAACAGAGAGATGATGTCACCCTCAGGAAGTTGAGTTAACTTACAGAAACAGCTCGTTTGATACGTTTTACCAAGTTAACATCTTGCCCTTCCATGAAGAACTGACATGCTCAAGTGTACATCCTTGTAAATTACTTCCAAGGCTAAAACGAAGGGATGGAAAAGAAGCCTCCTGTCCCACTGGGCTGGCATGTAGCAGCACTTACTATTTCAAAAGTCCCTGATGAGGACTTCCCTAATGGACCAGGGGCTATGACTCAAGGCTCCCAATGCAGGGGCCCAGGTTCCATCCCTAGATAGGGAACTTTATCTCACATGCTGCAACTGAGAGTTCCCACAACTAAGACCCAATGCAGTCAAATAAATAAATGCTTTTAAAAAATAATAACAAATCCTTGATGGACAAGAAACTATGCTGAGGTCACTTATCTGAGGCAGGTGAATATTTAAGGGACGAATCCCCCATTCCCTCCTTAGTCTGATATATTATGCTTCAAAGTTAGCTAGAGGTTGGGTTAAGCAAAGGCTATTTTCAGGCTTAAAACAAAAATATTAACAATAATGGAAATAAAAATAGTCACCGTGGCAGTTAATGATATTGACAAGCATGTGCTCTTCACTAAATGAAATACTATATATACACACAGCCACCTTTGAAGGATGCATTACTATTTGCCTTTTTGTGTCAGGAAACTTATTTGCTGATGATAAGTATTGTGCCCAAGGTCATAACCCTAATAGGTAGGAAAGCTAGGATTTGAACCCAGTCTGAATCTAAAGCCCATCATTTTCGTCTGTATCATCCACCTCTGACTTATCTTTGTTAAAGGAACTGCTTATCCAATTAAACTTATCATTCTTCCTTCTACCTTCATTTAAAACGAAAACATCAAAATGTACTAGTAATGAAAAAGGATAAAAACTGATGAGCCCACAGTATCTGGTGACAGTGATTACTAATCACTTCTTTGTTGCTGTTTAGTCACTAAACTGTGAAGGACTCGTCTGCAATCTAATAATATCAGTATTTTTCAAAGAAAGTAATTGGAAGCCAAAAGTCATCCAAAAGACAAAATCAAGTCCTTTATGTTTAGTACGTATCTTTTAAGGAAAAATATATAAGAAGTAGAGGTTAAATAATCATTATAAAATAATTAAGAAATTCAGTACTGTCATAAGGTAAACTAAAACGCAGACTCCATATTTTATAAAGCTAATGAAACTAGTATGAAATCCCTCAGCTACTACAAGATCAACCAGAAAAAAAATAGGTTGCATATGACATCACTCAATATTATAAAGGAATATGAATCCTGAAATATATTCCTGCTGTATAGTTTTTCACGATTCCCAGTCAGAATAATTGACTTTCTGCCTAACTGATGAAGTGTTGACCACAAATGAAACCTCTTATTAATTTAATCTTGGTGTTAGCACCCGAGAACAGCACTAAGGTTTTTAAAAAGAAAAAGAACAACTGTACCTTTTCATCTTATCAACCGCATGTATGTTTGCTTCTTTCCTTACTAAAAATTCCACTATTTGCTGTTTTCTTTCACTTATGCCAAGTAAGAGTGGTGTGAGGTCATCCTGTAAAACAGGACAAATCATTTCTAATGTACACAGTTAACCTATTTCTAAACTGAACTGAAAATCATGCAATAGATTCTCTGAACTTAAACATATAATTCAGAAAGTAAATAAAAGGGAGCCCCTTCTCCTCATCCCCCTGCGCGCCTTCTATCTCTTCAAGATGCTCCTCCCCCTGGCCTTCCCTGGGGGTCCAGGGGCTAAGACCTGAGTTCCCAAGGCAGGGGGTCCAGGTTCCATCCCTGGTCAGGGAACTAGATTCCACGTGCCGAAACTAAAGATCCCA
Source organism: Madoqua kirkii (assembly GCA_006408675.1). Classification (NCBI taxonomy): domain Eukaryota; kingdom Metazoa; phylum Chordata; class Mammalia; order Artiodactyla; family Bovidae; genus Madoqua; species Madoqua kirkii. Next base: position 31,954 of record SJYC01025156.1, on the reverse strand, counting down.
CGTGCCACAACTAGACCCAGTGCAGCCAAATATGCCTTTCAAAAAGATAAATAATAAAATGCTCCTCCTCTACCTCTTCCAAAGATGAACCACAGAGTCATTCTCCAAAACTCACTTTCAACATTTACTGGTTCCAAGGGTCTTTGCTTCTATTGTAGTGTTTATCAGGAATATTGTAGTATTTACTTGCCCTATTACTAGTCTCAACACTCCTCCAGAGAGAATCCATTAGCTACTGAATCATCTGCATATTTTAGGAACAATGGTGAGGCAGGAATATATAATATTATCTGTAGCATGCAGATAATAACCTATCCAAAGATGACCAAGAGTAACCTCATAAAGTTTACAGACATTCCAGTGGGAATATTATCCTTCACATGAACATGCAAAGAGAAAAATTGTTTTGTATTTTTTTTTCTTCCGAAAAACCAACTGCGGGCACCATGTTTTTCGGCTTTCTCAGCAAAGCCCCCTGAAATTTAATCTTACTCATTCTCCTTTGCTTGTTCCTTCCCCTGCCCTTAAGTTAAACTGACAGGTCAGCATTAGCTAGATGCTGTTTTGACACAGAACACACCGCTTATCTTCAAAGACCTTTCTTGATGACTCTCATTTGATTACCTCCAGACCTGCAAGAGGAAGCTTCCTTAATCCCATTGTTCTGGTCTCTGTCTTGCTTTACTGCTCTTAAAGATTACAAGCTAAATTACCAATAAATATGCACTCAGCGTTTTCTCGGGGAGTTGCTTTTCCGTGAACCCTCCCTGCGCTCTCTCTCATAATCCTGTGTGTTTGGGAGACTCATTCACTGTGAAACCGCCACAACCAACTTAAAAATTCTAATTTGAAAAGTTCAGTCCCACCCTTAAGAGATTCTTTTAAAATATGAAATCAACTATAGATTAATTAGACTGTATTTAAAACCTTGAAATAGTTATCAAAATAAACTATAAAACAAGAATTGAAAACTCAAATGCTTATGGAGGGAAAGCGGGTGACCTGAGTGAGTGAGAAAGCCAGGTGAGGCTGGCAAACCTGCGAACACACGCCCCATATAGAAGGGGAGGCTCCACATGCAGACCAGACAGTAGCATGGGCTCAGGGGGGCCAGATTAGTTCTCTGAGAAGTCTGAAATGCAGCCTTCTGCATGAGTTTGCTAAAATTGAGATGCTGACTCAGTCTGTGGAGGTAGGTAAGCTAAGCACACCCAAGGACCACATTTGGTCTGTAGCCCACTTGTGCTTTCATGTTTTGCTGTTTCCAAACAGGTGGGTGCAAAGCAAATATTTGAATGTGAAAGCTTTCCTTTCTTTAGTCTCATGTATTTCACGAGAAAAGTGGGTCTCGATATGTAATAAAAATTGCTGTTGACTCATAATTTTATTGAAATAAATTTAAAACACAAGACTCAAAATTCCCACTTTAAGAATGTTTCCACTGCTTGTTAAAACTACAATCTATTTCTAGAATTCTCCCACATTATTAACCAAATGGATAGTAAGTTCCTAAGATTGCTGAAACTAAATTATTAAAAGAATCCCCATCTGTACTAACTTCATGGGTTTTGATGTGTAAAGCTGTCATCTTGCTTATGCAGGGCTCAGCAAATCTAACAGACACACTGCAAGAGTCTGTCCTGCTGACACCAAAAGAAGGCTCCTGAGTTACTATTACTGCTGTCAGGAAAACACTGTTAGTAACAAACGTCTGTTGAGCTAATGACCTGGTTGATAACAGAAGGTGTAAAATTCTTCAAGGGTCAGACTCTACAGATGAAGTGATTTCACCATGAGCAAATCTCTAAAGACTCTTGGAGTGTCACTGAATAATTAGTGGTTGGAAGAAAAGGGAGTCATATTATTCAAGCCAATAGATATTGCCAAAAATATTCCTCTTAACTTCTCAATCACAGAGGCAGAGGAAAAAGTCTGGCTAACATTGCTGCAGAGGAGCAAGCTGATGGAAGTAGCTAGCATTGATCAAACTCCAACTCTTCTATAAACTACTTATTTTTGAGATAGGTGCACTTAGAAATTATCCTTAATCACTCCATAGTTCTTCACCAAGGATAGTATCAGAATCTCAAGGAACTATTTCTAAATACACATGTCCAGGCCTTTCTTGATTTATTTCATCAAATCTTCAGGGAACAGCCTAGGTTTGTACATTTTTTTATAAACTTTCCCAAGTGATTGTGGTTTTCACCAGCACAATCAAGCTGAGAATTAGCACAGCAAACATTCCAGCCCCATCTCTCACCCACATGGCCAATTCCTTCTCTTACTTGAGGATTTGAAGAAAAAAGAGAAGTATAAGAGGTAAGAGTCATCAAAACAGAATTAAATTTTCCTGGGTAAATAACGGTAGAACAGGGACTAATAAACACAAAAGGCAACCTGATCTCATTGTTTATAAACCCCTTACTTTCCATCAAGACCTTCTAGATTGAGAGCAGGGTCCAGACTCTTATCTAACTGGCTGTTTCTGCCAGAATAGGATAACATTTCTGTTAAATATTTGTTCTTCTCTTTTCTTTCCAACTTAATCACCACCTGCTCACTGCTGATCTGATTTCTGCAAAGTCTTCCTAAAACTGGTATCTAGGCAAGTCTCCAATTCACTCAATCTCTTTCTCAAAATAACAACTATTATCCCTGAAACTGAAAAGCACCTTACCAAAATATATAAACTGAAGTGGGGGGGGGGGACCAAAAACCTTGGGACTTCTGTGGTGGTCCAGTGGCTGAGTCTCAGTGCTCAGTGTAGGGGGTCTGGGTTCGATCCCTGGTCAGGGAACTTAGATCCGGCATGCTGAAACTAAGACCTAGCACAGCCAAATAAATATTTAAAAAAAAAAACCCTCTTCTTGGTATACCCCAACTGCCAAAATTCCAACTTGATCTGCATTTTTCACCTGCTCGCTCCTTTGCCTTTCCTTTTACCCTCTGAAGCCTTGGGCAATGAGAGAGAAATCATTTTTATATAAATCATTTTTTTCATAAAATTGGAATGTGTTAACAGCAGTAAGATTTCTATTATGTTTTCAAATGCTTGTTTGAGTTTTGGCTCAGACGGTAAAGTGTCTGCCTACAATGCAGGAGACCTGCGTTCGATCCCTGGGTCGGGAAGATCTGCTGGAGAAGGAAATGGCAATCCACTCCAGTACTATTGCCTGGAAAATTCCATGGACAGAGGAGCCTGGTAGGCTACAGTCCATGGGGTCGCAAAGAGTCGGACACGATTGAGCGATTTCACTTACTTACTTAAGACAAAGTCTATTTCCAAGGCAAATTTTGCTTTACCTTGTTATTTTAGACTAATTAGAAAAAAACATTTTTTTTTCAGTGAGGGAAAAATACTTGGAAAAAGTTTTACCTTTAATAAGTGCAGTGTTATCACAAATATCTGCCATCAACACACACAAAAATGCTTTACTCTCTAATGCTTCTTGAGCAATATCGTGATTTAAAGTGACATCTTAGACAATCAGTGCTTTCAAAATATTTTCACTCAGGGAAGGCTGGAGCTTCCAAAGAAGGAAAACAGCCCACCTGTGAGAGTAGGGGAGCTCTCTCTGCAGCTCCTGGTGAGGCTGCAGCCGCAGGAGAAAGAGCAGGAGGGGCAGCTTCACCATCATCAGCAGCCCACACTCAGCTGCAACCCCGCCGAGCAGCCCCCCAGGGTTGAGTGTGGGAGACCCACTTGTACCTGGTGAACCAAGTGGTCACCAGCACAAGTGAACACCCTTGCTGGGTGTCAAACATGACCTGACCCACGTGATCGGATTTCAGAACCGGGGTCCTGGAGGGCTCAGGGCTCCAGGCCGCTACCTCTTGCACCCCTCAGCTCCCCCTGCTGGGCATTGGTTCTCCTTCCTTCTACCCGCATCCCTCCCCCAGCAGCTGCATCCATTCCCCAAGGCCCTGGAAGCAGTCACCCACCACATCACTTCACTCCCCCCAGGCCTTCATCTTTAGTAGGACTTGAGCCTACCACCCACTCCTGAGCATGTTCTAGGGGGAAAATCTTCCTTCTAGGGTAGAAGGATGGCTGAGAGAGCGAGCTTTGCCCTTTCTGTGGGCTCTGACATTTTCCACCCACCCCCTGACTTGGCTTGGAGTTGTTTCCATGGTAACAGGGCCTGCTGGACACTACTCAGTCTAGGTATTTACATACTGTTATTAATAAAACACTTCTGGTTTAGAAAAATGGTTGCAAATATTTTGTCAGTAAAGTTAGTGGAGCTATACCTCGTTCTTGGCTTCTATATCGGCGTTATAGGAAAGCAGCTTTGCTGCGACTGATATATTCTGGCAAAAGACAGCATAGTGGAGAGCGGTGTTGCCACAGGCATCCACGACATTCGGGTCGGCGCCATGCTCCAGCAGCAGAGTCGCACACTCCTCTTCTTGACATTCTACGGCCTGTCAGTGTTGTGCCAAGAAACAGAGTGTGAATTCTAGGAATTCAAAGTACACGGTCCACAAGCTTCACCAGTTCCCTACATTTCAATGAGATAAATTCATTTTTACTCCCAGTACTTAAATCACACCCATCTCATGTGGACACGGTTCGCTGCCCCATACCTTCATCAGTGCGGTCTTGTTTTCACTGTCACAGAGGTTAAGCAGGCATTTTCTCTCCAGGAGGAGAGCGACCACCGCTGAATGGCCATTGGCACAGGCCAAGTGGAGCGCGGTCCTATGAAAGCAAGAGGAGTTTTTAGGAAACTGTAGTGTTACTGTTTCAAAACAAGTAACTGTGTGATTGAAAACACTCAATAGCATAGTACTCCTATCCCTCTGAAACAAATATTTCATTTTCTTCTGGAGAAAGAGCAGCATATGTTAGTTTAGCCCCTTTTACACAGTAAAGAAAGAAGAGTCTACTGGAATAGAATGCGTGAGACCTTGAGATTCAGCTCAACTTGGGTTTAAATTTGACTTTGTCACTCATTAGCCGTTGCTCAGCCTCTCTGTACCTCAATTTCCTCACCAACAAAATGGAGAGAGAGTGGTAGTTATCTCACAGGACACTGCTGCGATGCTTAAATGATATCCACGCACAGCGTTTAGAACCATTCCTCGCACAGATAACAGCTAGTAATTGTTAGTTATATTATCATATTTACTACTATTACTACTGTCTTACAAGGACATCATATGAATGAAGTCAAAGGATATGACACCTCCTTTGCAGATATGTTTTGAGGATTAGAGACAACATTGTACTTCGATGATTCTAATATGTTCATTTACTCACATTTTAACGTCTCTGACATTGGAATATAATTTATAATTCACAGTCTTTACAACTATACAATTGTAGCATTTTTGTTTGTTCATTTCTCTTTTTTCCTGTTGGTCTAATTCCTATGAGGTGTTTTCGTCAGAGTTTGCTTTAGAGATGATGTATGTTATATATTATATAGTACAGGTGCACAACACAGTGATCCACTACTGCATTTAAAGGGACTATAAAATATTAGCTATATTCCCCATGTTGTACAATATATCGTTGTAGCTTACAGGATTTTAGTTCCCTCACCAGAGATCAAACCCTGGGCCCAGAGCAGTGAGTCTTAACCACTGGACAGCCAGGAAATTCCCAAGATTCCCTTGACTTCTGAAAAGGCTGAAAGTATCAAAACATACCAGTCCTCACAAAAAATTCTAAATAAATTGAAAATGACAAATTATTTTTATCTGTGCCACATTCCTATTGGTGCCAGAAAGACAAGTCCTGTCTGCTCATCCAATTTCCCTACAGACAGCTTGATCTACAGAGATTTTTAAATTCGGGGGGTTGCTAAATCAACTTTCAGATTTCTTTTCTTTTCTTTTTTTTGGTGAGAGGGAGGCGAAACCCAGGAAACTCCAGAATTGTTGCCTTTGAAATCATTCTTAGAAAGGTCTTTGGGGTGGGATATATGTATACTTACAACTGATTTATGTTTTACAGCAGAAACCAACACAATATTGTAAAGCAATTACCATCTAATTAAAAAAATATTAAGGTTAATAAACAGTAGAACTGGGAAATAAAAGGTCTTTGTCAGCACACAAAAAATGTATAAATAGGAATTTCAGTTTTCTTCTGGTACTTTTCTCACCCTGTGTATTTAAAATTTTTGATCCATGCTCCATCTGACTTCCCTGGTGGCTCAGACGGTAAAGTGTCTGTCTACAATGTGGGAGACCTGGGTTCAATCCCTGGGTCGGGAAGATCCGCTGGAGAAGGAAATGGCAATCTACTCCAGTACTATTGCCTGGAAAATTCCATGGACAGAGGAGCCTAGTAAGCTACAGTGCATGGGGTCACAAAGAGTCGGACACGACTGAGCAACTTCACTTACTTACTCCATCTGAAACTTTTTGGTGAGATAAAAATCTAGTTACTTTTCTCTAAATAGTTACCAGGTCATTTCTCCAACATCTACACATAATTTCTATTAGGAAAGAAAATGTCACCCAGCAAATTTTGATATCTAAAAGGGCAAATCTTTGCCTACTACACAAAACTTTTAATTTCATCATAACAATTAAAGATAGCATGTGTAACCCAAAATCTTTAAAACCACGATATGTTTACTGGTTTAAATATGGGAAGACCATATACCCTAAGAAAATGTCCTCCTATTCAAGGACACAGCCAGCTTCCTCTTCACAGCTGTCTTCTAAGGCCCTTCAGCAAAGAGCATACACGCATAAGTGTACACTGATATAAAATGGATATTGAATTGTAGCTGAAGAATTTTTAACCCAGAATTTGACCTGTCATGGGGATTATTTTTCTTACTATGCATTTTTTAAATAATATATAACATTATGGTATAGAAATATGTTCATTAAAAATAAGATGCTGACAACATCAAAAATCTGTCCACTGCCAATATCCACAATGGACGATCCATGGGAAGAAGAGTTTTCATAAATCACATGAGAAAAACAATGTGAGAGCCAGGGAGTTCCAGAAGATTTCTTGAGGGCTCTAGAACTTGAGAGCTCCTGCTGCTGCTGCTGCTAAGTCGCTTCAGTCATATCCAACTCAGTGCGACCCCATAGACGGCAGCCCACCAGGCTCCACCATCCCTGGGATTCTCCAGGCAAGAACACTGGAGTGGGTTGCCATTTCCTTCTCCAATGCACGAAAATGGAAAGTGAAAGTGAAGTCTCTCAGTTGTGTCTGACTCTTCGTGACCCCATGGACTGCAGCCTACCAGGCTCCTCTGTCCATGGGGTTTTCCAGGCAAGAGTACTGGAGTGGGGTGCCACTGCCTTTTCCTACTCATGAGTAGATCATGTTAACGCATGCATAACAACAAATGTAGAGGAGGAGCAAGAAGAAGAAGAAAAAAAGATGCTATTCATGTTTTATTTCAGTTCTGTGATTACTGACATTCAGTTAAATCACTTTAAAACGACCACTAAAGTGCTCTATATGGGGAATTATAAGTGGGTCCTAAACCAGCTAAGGCTTTTACAGCCTATCAAGTCTGTGGGGCACTGGTTCCCACAAAAGAGTCCGCGAGCCTTGGAGGGGAAACACAGGAGGGACCGCTGCCAGGCCCTTCCTCCCCGCTTACCTGTTCATCCTGTCCGTGTCGTTCAGGCCATTCTTTCTGAGCAACAGAATCTGCTGCACTTTGGCTACGTTGCCTACACTGGCAGCTTTGTGGATCCTTCCGAGGTCCCTGTCTCGGATGTGATACCTGGGCTGGAAGCTGGTTCTATGATCACCTCTGTCTCTCCCCGGGATGGTGGAGGAGCCTAAGGGCGCACTGCCCTTCTTACTCCTGAAGCCAAAAATCGTCTTCATCGCAGAGCCTATGGGCTCCAAAACCTCCCCCTCAGCTCTTCACAGTCCCCTAAACCCAACACAAGCACTACAGGTAAGCCAGAGCCGTCCCGCCACAACCTCCCAGCTGGGAAGCTCAACGGTTTGGAATCTTCCATCTCAGAAGGATCGTTGCTAAGCAACACCTCTAAACACATTGCCCGGGTGCCAGAATGCCCAGTGTGCATGTGCAAGTACTGGAAGTGTATTTTTTGAAAGAAACAAACAATATCAACAAACCCTTACCTAAGGTAAGAAAGAAAGAGAGGAAGCTGAAATAACCAAAGAAAGGAAAGCGACATTACAACAGATACCTCAGAAGTAAAGAAGCATAATCATAAGGGGCCATTATTATTGATGAAGTATTACAAATTGGAAAACCTGGAAAATAGATAAATTCTGAGAAACATACACCCTGTCAAGACTAAAACAAGAAAAATTAGAAAAACTCAACACTCCAGTAATAAGGAGATTCAAATATTAATTTTTAAAAAAATCCCCAAAGTTAAAAGCTTAGGACCAAATGCATTCAAAGCTCAATCCTACCAACATTCAAGTAAGAATTAAAAGTAAGACTATGCATAAAAAACACTTGACAAAATTCAAAGCCCATTCATGATTAAAAAATTCAATAAATAGAAATTTCCTCAATATAATAAAGGCCATTTATGAAAAGCATGAACAATGAAAGTGATAGTCGCTCAGTCGTGTCTGACTCTTTGCTATGCCATGGACTATACAGTCCATGGAATTGTCTAGGCCAGAATACTGGAGTGTGTAGCTTTTCCCTTCTCCAGGAGATCTTCCCAACCCAGAGAGAGAACCTAGGTCTCTTGCAATGCAGGCAGATTCTTCACCAGCTGAGCACCAAGGAATCCCAAGAGTACTGGAGTGCGTAGCCAATCACTTCTCCAGTGGATCTTCCTGACCCAGGAATTGAACCAGGGTCTCCTGCATCGCAAGTGGATTCTTTACCACCTGAGCTAACAGGGAAACTAGTCTACTTGGGAAAACACGTCTGATAGTAGGAAAAGCAGGAACCAAGAGGCTTTGACCAGGATGGCTGCCATCTTTCACAAGAAAAAAGCCCTCTGTCCTGTGGCTGATTCAAGCTGATGTTTGGCAGAAACAACACAATACTGTAAAGCAATTATCCTTCAGTTAAAAATAAATTAAAAAAAAACAAAACCCTCTCCCTCAACTATGCTGCCCCCTTCACCTGCAGCCTCAACAGTGCTCAGCCCACCACCGAACACCCTGACGGAGCTGCCCAGCCTCCCTCTCTCCTCGCCACAGCCTAGATTCTGCTCCCTCACTCTGGAGTTGTTCTCTCTGCCAATGGAGTCGAGAGGAGCTGAAATCAAACGGCTTGCCTACAGGTGAAGGGGGAGAGCTCTCAGCACTTCGGGTCACGGGTGCTAGATGGTAAGGTTCAGAGAAAGCTGCCAGTGACGTTACCAGGGTATAAACATCACATGGTGAGGCCACGAGCTGGATCCTCACTGGAGGGAAAAAGAGCTCAAGAGCCTCAGTCCCTGATCTGTCCCCACAGACGGGGAGGGGGCGAGCTGACGTGCACGCAGTCACCGGCTGCTGTCACTTCCCGGCGGGGAGGGGACTCCTGCCCTGTGTCTGTGCGGCTGACACACTGCTCTGATTAAACGTATCCCGGGTGTGGAGAACAGCTGGAGCGGATGTTCAACCTGCCTCAGCCTGGCTCCCAGGAACGAGCAATGAGCTTTTCCTCTCTTCCCAGGTAGTGGCTGAGGCTGGGAAGAAGCAGGAAACACACATTTGCTCAAGAGCACATTCTGATCCAACTCACAGTATTGCATCAACCTCTCATTTCTGATATTGCAGGACAGGCAATGGCCAACCTGAAAGGCGGTGAAATTGGCCCAGGTCTGAACCTGGGTGTGTGTGGATGGGCCCTAGGGCTGCTTCCAGCCCGTGAATGAGGCTGAGGGATGGGAGAATTATTTCTCCAGGATCCAGGCAAGAGCAGCCGGTGGCTCCAGGCAGTCCCTGGGCTGCTCTTCCACACCTGCTCCCTGGTTACTTTCTGAAGCTGTCAGAGCACAAGAAACCTGTCTAGAGGAAAGTGGGATGCTGGCGTTCAGATGCTTAAATAAACCACATCTGTAAGGGCCATATCTGGGCCCTCAGCTTTGAGAAGAGAGAGCGTAGTCGTATGTGGATAAGACAAAGCTCGGGATGCTGGAATCCTTTTGAATTATTACTCTGGCGCTGCCCCTAAATGAGCCTCAGGTATTTCAACCAATTTATTTTCTCCATTTCTCTGTGGATCCATGGATCTATCTCCTGTCTACTGTGATCTCAGCCTGCAAATTAGACTGTTTTCCTGGGGAGAGAGAGGGATAGCTCTCACCCAGCAAGGCTGTTCCAGTACTGATTTGGCACTAATATAAACTAACCCCCACACAGTGATAAAGAAAAACCAAGGATGCAGCAGAAAGAGTCAGATTTTGGTGGCAGGCAGGCTGTGCGTGTGCAAATCCCAGCTCAAATATTGTTTAAACCCTCAGCCTCAATTGTCTCATCCTACTTTATGAAGTTGTGGGTGTTGGAGGTTATCACAGAGTGAAGGGGCATTTTGTTAAGCGTACATGTGGCAGCGGTCACTACTCTTGTTCATTTGTGCATGATCTCTGTTTCTGCAGGATCAGAGATGCGCTGTCACTAGGTGGAATGCTAGTCTGTAAGGGTGGACACCAAGTATAATCAAGGCAAGGCTGGGGAGGAAGGAGGGGTCCAGCTGCTCTGGAGAGTGGGCAGGAGGCAGTGGGCCTGGACAGGTGGGCACCAGGCCCCAGACCCCAGGGTGGTGAGTAGAGGAAGGCTAATGATGAAGGTTCTCGACTGAAGAGGAGCAGAACTCAGGCCTAAACATATCTGCCTGGACAAAACAAAGTACCACTGGACCAGGGCCAAGGAATGTGCTGCTGGGGAGGGGACAGAGGGGAACCCATCTCCCTGGTTCCTCCAGCAGAAGGTGAGTAGCTGCTCCCCTCAGGGAAGGTTAAGTAATCTCACCAAAGCACTCAGACAGTAAGTGATGGACCCAAGGTTGAAAACTCAATTGTCTTTCCTACTGCATAGCATGGGGCATTCTGCTCAATGGGATGTGGCAACCTTGGATGGGAAGGGAGTTTGGAATGAACGCTGAAGTATGTGTATCTTTTTGAATTATAGTTTTCTCCAGATATATGCCCCAGAGTGGGATTTCTGGATCATACAGTAGTTCTATTATATTTCAGCCTTTTAAGGAATTTCCATACTGTTCTCCAAAGTGGCTGTACCAACTTACAGTATTACCAATAATGTAGGAGGGCTTCCTTTTCTCTCCACCCTCTCCAGCCCTTATTATTAGTCGGCTTTTGGATGAAGGCCATTCTGACCAGTGTGATGTGATACCTCACTGCAGTTCTGTCATGCATTTCTCTGATAATTAGTGATGCTGACCATCATTTCATGTGCCACCATTTCATGGCACTCTGTCTGTCTTCTTTGGAGAACTGTCTATTAAGGTCTTCTGCCCATTTCTATTTTTTACTTTTTTGTGTTGCCCATTTCTAAATTGGGTTTTGGGGTTTTTATTTTTATTTTTTTTGACATAAAGCTACCTTTGTATATTTTGGAGATTAATCCCTGTCAGTTGCTTCCTTTGCAAATATTTTTTCCCTCTCTGTTAGTTTTTTATTTTGTTTTTGTTTCCTTTGGTGTGCAGAAGCTTTTAAGTATAATTAAGTCCCATTTGTGTATTTTTATTTTCAGTACTCAAAGACATGGATCAAAAAGTATAGTTCTGCAATTTATGTCAGAGTGCTTTTTTTTTTTTGGCTGTGCCATGCGACTTGTGGGATCCTAGTTCCCTGATCAGGGATTGAACTCAGGCCCACAGCAGTGAAAGTGCCAAGTCTTAACCCTTGGACTGCCAGAGAATTCCCTCAAAGAGTGTTTGGCCTATGTTTTTCTCTAAAAGTTTCCATTTAGGTCTTTGGTCCATTTTGAGTATGTTTTTGTGTATGGTATCAGATACTGTTCTAATTTCATTTACTGTGCTGTCCAGATTTCCCAGCACCACTTATTGAAGAGGGTTTTCTCCACTATCTATCCTTGCCTCCTTTGTCATTGGTTAAACGATCACAGTTGCATGGAGAGAAGAGTCCACTTTATGTTGTTGAGTCCTCCTACCCCAGATCTGATCTTTCCATCTATTCCAGTGGTTTCAGGTTTTTCTCATTCAAGCACATACCGTAAATGTGCACAGATGGAGGGGAGGGAGCATGCAGCAGCTTCAGGAGAGTGGTTGCCACCAAGAAAGGGAATGAGGTTGGCTGCAGTAGAACAGGGACTGGGCTTCTGTCCAAGATGCTGTAACAATGTCCTTAACACATCTGCATGTTTGTGTAATACATATGAGTGCTTCCTATAGAACTATTTGTCTATATATTCGAAATATTTTAGTTTAAAAAACATTTAGAAGTTAATCAGATTTAATAGAAAAGGATTTTATTGCAAATACAGTGACTTCATATTACAGTAGTTTATTCTGATAAATCAAATGACCATACTTTATGTATATCTTGGATATAAAACTATACTTTTTTCCTTTAAAAAAAAAAAAACATATCATACACTTTCCAGTGTGATAACATTTCAACGAGGAAAAGACTGCATTCACAATGGATACCATCCTCCCTGAGTCGACAGTCCTAAAATACCAGCACTGTCTAAACTCCCTCGTGGTGGAACAGGCCCCGACAAAAAGGCTTCCTTCCTCTATCCCTTATCGCCAGCTGAAAGTCACAGAAAGTGCATCGTTTCTGGAGTGTCTTTACGGATCCACCAACGAGAATGCCAGGGACTAAACCCACGGCACTAACAGTGCAATGGTGAAACTATAGAGCCCTGACTTTGCATTTGAATCTCTGTAGCCAAGGTCAGAAGTGCAAGATTAAAATTGCTTTATTTTACCATTTACCTTGCTGAGAACCCCATAATCTGTTTTGCTCGTCAGTAGCAAAATTAGGAATATAACTCTGGATGTTACCCAAGAACCACTAAAAAAAAAAAAAAAAAGTAGTCTTTTCCAACCCGTTTCCCCAGCATCTGGCTCACAAACCTTCATTAAATGCTTGTGAGATAAACAGAATCACAATCCTCGTCTATCCAGGGGTGTACAGCCAGCGAGCCACAATAAGTTACAGCGTCACAGTGGTTTACTTTAAAGATGTTCTTTCAAAACGAATTCCAGGAGGAAAGTCTACACAGCGAGGGATGCTGTAGCAACCTTGCTGAGTAGTTTGTTGAGAGCTCTAACTTTTTCTTCCAAGAGTCGGGATTTTTTCTCGGCAACTCGTTGCTTCTCTTCGGTGACTTGAAGCGCTTTAGCCAGGTGAGCATTTTCCACATAGAGCTCCTTGAGCAGCAGATCAGATCGGGTGTTCTTTTCAAACTGGAGAGGGGAGAAAGCCACAGTGTACGGCACGTCTAACAAGCCACGCCACGCCCCCAGCTCTCCCTTTCTGTTCCTCCACACACGTTCAGACTAGTTTGGGGAAACCTTACAAATCAGAGACATGTTGGACGCAATCACAGGTTTTGTTATCCTGGCATGAGAGAGGAAACTGACGAACTACATAGTAGAGAAAATTTAAGCCAACTTTGTACAAATTGATTTATCACGAAATGAAGACAAGAAGACCCAAATCTGGAGGCCTGCAAAAGACAATGAGGAAACTGTCGAGAGTACCCAAATGATCGCCTTATCTCAGTGTGCTCTGCAAGCCCACCGGTCAGCCAGGACGCACCGAGGCACCCTGGGTGCCACCCACGACACCGACAGGGGCTTCAGCGATGGGGACACAGGAACACTAGGCAAGGTGCAGAGACGCAGAGGTCCCGGCTTCGGGCTTTGAAAGTCCGCGCTGAGTTCACGCACTCAAGTAGCTACCGAGCAGCTCTGCGGGCCAGTGCTGCCCGCCACGGCCCTGCTCCCACAGGCACGTGTTCTAACGGGAGGGGTCAGCAGAGCACGCAGGGTCAGGCGGCGTGTTAACAGAGAACCCAGGCAGGGGCGCACGGCTGAGCCTGACTCGCACAGAGAGGCCTGAGAGCAGCGTGGGGGCGAAGGGGAGGCTGCCCGGCGCACACCCCCTGGGCAGAGGCCGGCGCATGCGCGGTGGCAGGACCGGCCAGGAGGCCCCGGAGGAAGGCAGAGACGCCACGCCCGCTGGGCGAGGGGCCGAGGGCAGGGGGCCAGGTCCTGCACAATCTCGAGGCCACCGGGGAAGCCGCTGTCTACTCTGGGGCAGGCTGGCAGCTCCGACGTATCTAAGGAAGACTGCCGCTGCTGAGGGGCTGGCAAGGGAGACGAGGAGCCCAGCTGTCAGGCCCAAAAGACAGGGCGCGGGGCGGGCGACAGGAGCTCTGCTCTGCACCGCGGGCCGCGCTGAAGGGTGAGACGGGCCCCTGGCTGGGCGGGCGGCTGCGAGCAGACAGCTCTGAAGGGGCGCCTGTCAAAGCAGCAGAGGACTCGCTGGGAGGATCGGGGCTCCACAAGGTGGTGCTGAGGAAACCGGAGAGGGGGCGGCAGAAGCAGGGCTGGGCGAGCTGAGCGCTCGGCCATTTCTCTGGGACCCTCTGGTCTCACAGGGACACAAGCCCAAGTCACAACTGAGAGGAGGGGAGAGGGGCTGGGGGTCAGAGGCAGAGTAGAAGGGGCCCCCAGACAGGGGTGGGGGGAAAGGCGGCAGTTGGGACAGTACACCCCTACCCGCCCCCACCCCCAGCATGTAGGAGCCTCAAGATTTACGTGGAGTTGAGGTTTTATACAAGTCAGGAAGCAACAGTTAGAACTGCACATGGAACAACAGACTGGTTCCAAATAGGAAAAGGAGAGTACGTCAAGGCTGTATATTGTTACCCTGCTTATTTAACTTCTATGAGAAACGCGGGACTGGAAGAAACACAAGCTGGAGTCAAGATTGGCGGGATAAATACCAATAACCTCAGATATGCAGATGACACCACCCTTATGGCAGAAAATGAGGAGGAACTAAAAAACCTCATGATGAAAGTGAAAGTGGAGAGGGAAAAATTTGGCCTAAAGCTCAACATTCAGAAAACGAAGATCATGGCATCCAGTCCCATCACTTCATGGGAAACAGATGGGGAAACAGTGTCAGACTTTATTTTTTTGGGCTCCAAAATCACCGCAGATGGTGACTGCAGCCATGAAATTAAAAGACACTCCTTGGAAGGCAAGTTATGACCAACCTAGATAGCATATTCAAAAGCAGAGACATTACTTTGCCGACTAAGGTCTGTCTAGTCAAGGCTATGGTTTTTCCAGTAGTCATGTATGGATGTGAGAGTTGGACTGTGAAGAAAGCTGAGCACCGAAGAATTGATGCTTTTGAACTCTAGTGTTGGAGAAGACTCTTGATAGTGCCTTGGACTGCAAGGAGATCCAACCAGTCCCTTCTGAAGATCAGCCCTGGGATTTCTTTGGAAGGAATGATGCTAAAGCTGAAACTCCAGTACTTTGGCCACCTCATGCGAAGAGTTGTCTCATTGGAAAAGACTCTGATGCTGGGAGGGATTGGGGGCAAGAGAAGGGGCCGACAGAGGATGAGATGGCTGGATGGCATGACTGACTCGATGAATGTGAATCTGAGTGAACTCCGAGTGTTAGTGATGGACAGGGAGGCCTGGCACGCTTCGATTCATGGGGTCGCAAAGAGTCGGACACGACTGAGCAACTGAACTGACGTTTTACCAAGAATGACTAGCGGGTAAAGGGGTCACCGGGAGTCTCACAGCTGGGAAGGAAAGAGAGGACCTGAGGACTGAGAAGGTTAGAGGGTGGTGGTGCCGGCAGGGCAGGGGCTACACAGGTGGGGAGTGCGGGTCTGGAGTGGGCAGCCTGCACGGAGTGACTCGAACTGCAGACCCGTGGCTCAGGGCGCTGCATATAAACCACATTCGGTCACTGTGGAAGAGAAGTATTTCCACAGATGCTCACATTTCACTTCCTGGAGCACCAGGCAGACCTCATAGGACAGCAAGGCCTCTCTCTCCCCTCTCTCCCTGCCCTCCTCTCCCCTTCTCAGCACTTCCACAGGACACAGGGTTCTCTTGGGTCCTGTCTCCCTCATCAGCTACCCGGACGCCCAAAGGAGGCGTCCATCACTCACCTGTTCCTTCAGCTCACCCACTTTTTCTTGGAGGAGCACTTCCATGTTCTTCAGGATCATGTCCACCTCCCCCACCCGCTCTTCTGCTGCTTTCAGCTGCTTTTCATGCACTTCCTGAATAAGAGGAGGTGAGAGATCAACACGCAGGAAGGCAGTGGCACCCCACTCCAGGACTCTTGCCTGGAGACTCCCAGGGACGGGGAAGTCTGGTGGGCTGTTGTCTATGGGGTCACACAGAGTCGGACACGACTGAAGTGACTTGGCAGCAGCAGCAGCAGAGATCAACATGGAACATTTTAAAAAGAATCATCTCAGGCTTATTTACTTTAGAACGGAAATCAGCTTGAAGTGTACAAAATCTGAGTATCAGGCTAACCTTTCATCCATAGCGAGGGATGGTTAGAAATGTCTCACAAGCCACAAAGCTGTCTCACTGTAGTGTAAGCAGATAAGAGACTCTCTGTCCTAGGATTTTAATCCTAAATGACTCAAAGTTGAGTTTCCCCAAACATGGTAGTCTTTCTAGAGGATCTCTGACTAACTTCCCTTTGTCAATAATCTGTCCTAGCACAGATTATCTCCAGCACAACGTGTCTGCATAATGCTATAAGGCTGTTTTTCATTAGAATTTATGTTTTACAAATGTCAGGTTTTACCCACCTTTCCAATCTTGCACAAATTCTTTCCTCAGGAAGGCACCTAGCCCTCTGCCCCTCCTCACCCTCCCACTGACCCTTGAACTTTGAGGGCCCAAATGTGCTTCCCCAGGCTCCCACTTTGAGGTGCTCACTCACTGATGCCTGAGAGACTGCTCTGAGGTGGGAACCACTGCCACCTTGAAAGAAATGGAAGCACAGAGAGTTCAATCACTCGGCTCAGGTGGTGGAGCCAGGATTCAGTCCCCCGCGGTGCATGCTCTGAGCTTCAATCACTCGGCTCAGGTGGTGGAGCCAGGATCCACTCCCCCGCGGTGCACGCTCTGAGCCACTGTTCTGCTGCCCTTTTAAGGCAGCAACTCTGTTTCTACATGTGAGCCTGGCACCCAGCAGGGCTCCCCAAGTCCGTGCTGTCACTGTGCTGATCTCCTGTCCAACCAGCACCCCCCACCCCTTGCTGCTTTTAAACGTGCCAAGCACAGCCCGCCTCAGGACCTTTCACCTGCCTGCACTCCTGACGAGCTAGCCCTGCCCATCCCTCTCTTGCGGCCCTTCTATCACCACCTTTCAGACCTGGAAGCAGGTCACATGTGTGGCTGGCTAC
The DNA here is from genome assembly GCA_006408675.1 of Madoqua kirkii. NCBI lineage: Eukaryota > Metazoa > Chordata > Mammalia > Artiodactyla > Bovidae > Madoqua > Madoqua kirkii. The sequence goes on along the minus strand of SJYC01025156.1, from coordinate 14,632 downwards.
AGACACACGCAGCCCAGAGAACAGGCTGGGGAACTCCAGGATCGGCCGCTCAATGCCCACCAGCTCCCAGCGGAGGCCGGGTCCCGTGGCTTCCATAAACATCCTACATGGTGGGAGGGCTGTCGGGCCGTCCTCATCTTGGCACCAGAGCCTACTCGCCCTCTCTGTCACCCCCAGCTGGCCCCCGAGCCCAGTCCCCACTCACCTTGGCCTCCTCCTGGAGCCGCCGTGCCCCCTGCCGCTCCCCTTCCAGCAGCCGCTGCAGCTCAGCCACGTGGCCTGCGGGCACGAGCTGTGCCATCTCCTCCCGCAGCTGCCACACCCGCTGGGCATGCTGTGACCGGGCCAGCCGCAGCCTCTGGGTGGCTCCGTATAGCTGCCGGGGAAAAGGCACAGCAGTTGTGGGGTGAATGCCCAGAGCTACAGGGTCACCACCAGACACAGAACACTGCGTCTCTACCTGGTAGGCCAGCCCAGAGGGGAAGGGCGTGTCTAGCAGAGCCCACGATTTCTAGATTCCATTTATCTGATGCCCATACCCATTTCCTGATAGTTCAGATGGTAAAGAATCCGCCTGCAATGCACGAGACACAGGATATGTGGATTTGGTCCCTGTGTTGGGAAGATCCCCTGGAGAAGGGCATGGCAACCCACTTGAATATTCTTGCCTGGAGAATCCCATGGACAAAGGAGGTTGGCAGGCTAAAGTCCATGGGGTTGCAAAGAATCGGATGGGACTGAGCGACTAACACAAAGTCCATTCGGGGGTGTTTCTGCACACTGAGAGCCTGGAAGGCCTGCCTGTAGCCCTCCCTGTGTCCTCGTACTGGATCCGGGGAGGATAAAGTTATTCTGTCCTGTTTACCCCCTGGGTTCTTTGCTGGGTGTAATTCCTTCAAGAATGGGACTCAACCAGCCGTGCACAGCAGCCTCACTCTAAATGCAGAGCTCATGCTCCTGAGACTGGCTGTGGCCAGGGCCCCGGAGGTGGCTGCACAGCATCTGGCAGGGTGTGGATGTGGATGGACTTAGCCATCTGCTTCCTGGGCACAGAACCCACGGGGTCGCTGGCACCAGGCTGCCCAGAGCCTGGCCACTTTCCCTGAACGGAGTGCCTGGGAGGCCATCTAAACACCATTTACACCACAGGCTCCGGCAGCCTTGTCTGGAGCACATAGAACTGCCCTCTGAGACCCCGTGGACAGGAGAGGCGGCGGCTCCACCAGGGGCCCTGCTGAGGGCAGGCAGGGGACGAGGGCACTGGCCACCCCAGGCAGGGGTGAAACTGTGAGCCACAGCCCCACTCCCTCACTGGCCTGTGTCACTGCGTGTCTGAGGGGCCACCCCGGGCAGTTTCCCCAGACAGACCCCCAGAAGCACACTACACACATGGGTCCAGCGGAACAGCCGCCACACTCCTGAGATGAAGAGAGGGGAGGAAAGTTCTCACACACCCTCCACCAGACGTAGCCACCTCCCCGTGGCTTTAGAGCTTCGGATGATCACTATACAGTCACTCCAGCCCAGGTCTGAGTCCCGCACACCTGCCTGGGCGCCTTGCTGCCTCCTGCAGCCAATCCTGTGCTGAGCTCTGAAGCCTGACCACAGGCCTCGCCATCCACTCTCTTTGACCAGGCAGTACTTCAGCACGGCCCAGCTGAGTGCCCCTGAGCCCCTCCTTGTAAAGCAAGGTGTGGGTGGAGGGTGGGCCTGCTCTGGAGAGCCCTGCTTGACTACCACGTGAGAAGACAGGATGTCCCCAGAAGAGAAGTGGGGCCCCTGTAGCCAGGAAGCCAGGGCCTGTGTTCTGGGTGCTGGGGTGGGGCAGTGAGCCCCTCAGATGATGGTGGACCTCTCCACCCTGAATCCAGACTGGCCCGGCCAAATGTGGGGCAGTGATGCTAAGGAACCCCCCAGCACCTTGCTCAGCAGCCTGGATGCTGTCTGCCCTTCCTGGGTGCTTGGCTGCCACGCAACAAGGACCCGATGCCACAGAGAGGCTGGTGCAGGTGCCCCCGCCCACAGCACCCCGGGATGCTGGCTGTGTAAGCGCCCTCTTTGACGCCTGGCTCCCCCGCTGGCCCTGTGACCTCAGGACCACTCCCTCCCCACGGCTCTGGATGCACCCTCACCTCTGCATCCCCGATGGTCCCTAGATGCCCTGTAAGCACCTTACTTCCCTCTGCACGCTTTCATCCAGGCGTGTTTCATGGGGTCCTCATCTAATTCACCAAAGGTGACACCAGCTGCCTCACAGCAGCTGCTCCTGCCCGTGACAGCGGCCAAGTGCTGGGCATCTCCCATCCCAGTGGGCATGGAAGCCTCTGGCAGCCCAGCCCTGCTGCCCATGGGTGGATCTGTCTTCTCCACCTCAAAGGCTCAAACCAGTCCGGCAATTTCTCAAACTTCGGATGATCACTATACAGTCACTCCAGCCCAGGTCTGAGTCCCGCACACCTGCCTGGGCGCCTTGCTGCCTCCTGCAGCCAATCCTGTGCTGAGCTCTGAAGCCTGACCACAGGCCTCGCCATCCACTCTCTTTGACCAGGCAGTACTTCAGCACGGCCCAGCTGAGTGCCCCTGAGCCCCTCCTTGTAAAGCAAGGTGTGGGTGGAGGGTGGGCCTGCTCTGGAGAGCCCTGCTTGACTACCACGTGAGAAGACAGGATGTCCCCAGAAGAGAAGTGGGGCCCCTGTAGCCAGGAAGCCAGGGCCTGTGTTCTGGGTGCTGGGGTGGGGCAGTGAGCCCCTCAGATGATGGTGGACCTCTCCACCCTGAATCCAGACTGGCCCGGCCAAATGTGGGGCAGTGATGCTAAGGAACCCCCCAGCACAGTGCTCAGCAGCCTGGATGCTGTCTGCCCTTCCTGGGTGCTTGGCTGCCACGCAACAAGGACCCGATGCCACAGAGAGGCTGGTGCAGGTGCCCCCGCCCACAGCACCCCGGGATGCTGGCTGTGTAAGCGCCCTCTTTGACGCCTGGCTCCCCCGCTGGCCCTGTGACCTCAGGACCACTCCCTCCCCACGGCTCTGGATGCACCCTCACCTCTGCATCCCCGATGGTCCCTAGATGCCCTGTAAGCACCTTACTTCCCTCTGCACGCTTTCATCCAGGCGTGTTTCATGGGGTCCTCATCTAATTCACCAAAGGTGACACCAGCTGCCTCACAGCAGCTGCTCCTGCCCGTGACAGCGGCCAAGTGCTGGGCATCTCCCATCCCAGTGGGCATGGAAGCCTCTGGCAGCCCAGCCCTGCTGCCCATGGGTGGATCTGTCTTCTCCACCTCAAAGGCTCAAACCAGTCCGGCAATTTCTCAAGGTTCCTTTTGCACTACAAACAGGGAAGGGAGCCCCCAGTACACAGAGACACCTTGGAGAAAGTGCCTGCTGACAGTGAGGGGGCTGGGCCCACAGGTGTCTGCCAGCTCCTCCTAAGACCCTGGACAGGGAGGGGTCCCACATGCAGACAGACCCTTCTGCAACCTGGGCCATCTGAGAAGTGACCTCTCAGGTGTCCACAGCTAAGTCCAGGGGTCAGACCAGGAGCCAGGTGGGGAATATGGTGCCAGGCTGAGCAGAGACACAAGGCTTAGAGACCCTCTCTCACAGCCCCTTCCCCCTGCAGACCCTGGGTCTCCATGTCTGAGTCCACCAGGGCCTGAAGCCCTCAGGGCACCTCACACCGTCACCTCCCTCCTCTCCTCCTGCTCGAGCTCCTCGGAAGAACCAGCCCGAGTCCCAGCACCTCTCGCTGGCAGGCACTCGCCACCTCTCCTGGGCCCACTCTGCTCACATCCGTGTATCCCAGCCCGCGAGCTCCCTGCCTGGCCCCCACTGCACCTCTGAGCCTGGCAGGCGCTGGACAAGTGCAGGGCAGGGCATTGGCGGCACTGCCCCACACATGCACAGGCGTGTGACACCCGGGCTCCACCGGGCATGAGGAGCTGGTCCCCTCAGGGGCTGCTCTGCCCGCGGCCTGGACCCCGGAGGCCACCTGCCATGTTCCCTGGCTGCTCCACCTGCAGAGGGCAAACCCAGAGGTGCTGCTATGCCCGCCTGCCCTCGTGAGGGAACAGGCACAGTGCTTCACACGGTTCACTCATGTTCCACCTGACCCTGGATAGGGCCTGACTGCGTCCTCGGCCGGAGGGTGGCCCCCCTAACTGTGTGGCCTCAGCCAGCCCCACGATCCCCTTGGCCAGACTAGTCCCAGGCAGGCTGTCAGAGGCAAGGCTGACCCCCCTCAGCCCGGGACCACCGTGCACACTCACCTGGTCCCGACTCTCTTCAAGGGCCTCTCTCAGCTGTGACTGTGCCAGTCTCAGGCTCTGACGGTCCTGAGTCACGCGGTCAAGTTCAAGTTCAAGTTTTTGGATTTGGTTACCCTGTTTTACATGTCAGTTTCACAAGTATAAGAACATTAGCAACGTGATATGTGCTAATGCAGAAATTTCAGAAAAGCAAGAATTACAAATTTAAGTCATCCGTGATCACAGCACACCCGACACACTGTATCTCCTGGCCCTTCCTCCTCACACAGACATGCTGCCACCACGACATTGTAGGCCTCTCTTGTACGTCCAGAGCATTAGACACTATTCAAAAATGGTTTTTAATGGCGGCACCATAATTTACTGACTTAATCAATACGGTTGATATTTCAAAGCTGATTCCAATTCTGTTGTGCTATTATAAACACCAGAGCAATGAAAATACATTCAGCTAAGTCCATACACAAGGTTCAGTAAAGTTCCCACAGCAGAAGCATGAAGTCAGAGCATGCCAACTTTTTCTTGACCACTCTTGATGTATGCTTTGCCATAATGACCTCTGGAGAGGTCATCCCAATTTCAGCTCCTATCATCAGGATTTAACTCCTTTCTGCTACTTTCTGTAGAGGTACCAGGCTTTGCAAAGCTGCTAAAAGTTCACACACTTTTCAGGGCTTGCTTGTGAAGCCCCTCACTTTACCTCCAGGCACGTCAGGGCTGTCCCTGGTCTGTTTTAGGCCAGGCTGCCCGCCCCTCCCTGCCCCACCCGCCATTCACCTGCAGCTCCTCCCGGAGCACGGCTTCCTCCAGTCTGTGTGTCAGCAGCTTGACGGTGACGTGATTCTTCTCACTTTGGGTCTGATGGGTAGAGGCCTCCTCTCCGAGCTGCAGGACCCTGTGGTTGAGCTGGGACAGTTCATCCCTACACTTTTGACTCTGGAACAAAAAGGGAGAAAACACAGGTTGGAAAGTTATTTTTTTAAGCCAGCAGCATCCCAGGGGTCCTCAACCAGGGACACTCTTCTCCCCAGGGGATGCTTGGTAATCTTTGGAGACCATTTTGGTCATCACAGCTGGGGGTGGGGTTGCTATTAGCAACTAGTGGGTGAGGCGCTCGCTCAGTGTCCCCAGAGTGGCAGGCTCTCAGGGCACTGGGTAGAGGATGAATTATGATCAATCCCCCAAGAAACAAACGCTGGGCACTAGGAGCACTCACACCCCATCAACATCTCATCACTGCTCTGGAGAACTGGCATGATTTTCTTATTTATCCCACGGTTATTTCTGACATTATCTTACACAGTTGAAGGGAAAAAAAAAAAAAAAAAACTTAGCTAAACCTGAGGTACATGATTCTCTTAAAAAACCTGATCACTGTCATTGAACACAGCACACTGATGAAATGACCCACTTTGCAGACAGTGGATGCTGGACGTTGGAGCGGCCTGGGAGAAACAGCAGCCAGCAGGTGACACAAGGAAGCTCGTTATCTCCAACCGTGTCACACGGCTTCACACAAACCATGTTTTGCTCCTCTGCTTTTCCCTAGCAATTGCTCCAGAGGCCGAGGGTCTGAAGCCCTCTGTGCCTCGGAGCAGGGTTCACGCACAGCTAGGCGGATGCATCACTGTTGTCCCAGAGTGGAGTTCCCACCCTATCAGCCAGGCTCGGGGAGGCAGGCAGCGGTGGGAAGAGGCGGATGGGAACTGCGGGTCTCTCCAGGGTACAGCAGGTGTCTGGAAACCAGAGGTGACAAAAGTCCTCCCAGAGTGAGTGGGAACTCGGCAAGGACACAGGGTCGGCAGGTGGAAATCCACTACGCTTCTATGTCCTGACAGTGAACATGCAGAAACCCACGTGAGAAACAAAACACCATTTCCTCTCTGGCCTGGAAAGAGCTTGGAAGTCATCACTCCCACTCTCCCAACAAGAACAAAGAGAAAGCTGAGTAACTGAAAGTCAGCAACTCTTCTGAGGCCCATCAGAGAACTGAAGTTGCAGGGCAAACCAATGCTCTGAAAACCAAAACCAAAAAGCATCACGCTCACCAGGAGCCAAAGGCTGGAGGCCTAAACAAGGTGGCTGCTGTGCGTAGAACCAGGTCCACAGTCACCACTGTCTGGAGACAAGGCTGCTAGCAGGTAATTAAGGTTAAATGTGCTCGCAAGGTGGGGTCCTAATCCAATGGGACAGTGACTTTATAAGAAGACACAGTGAGAGGGGGCTCCCCACAAGCCTGGAAGAGCCTCACGGGAACCAAGCCAGCCCTGCCTTGATCGTGGCCTTAAGAACCTTGGGACAATAAACCCTGTAGTTTAAGCCGCCTGCTTGTGGCATTCTGTATGGAGCCTGAGTAGACTAGGACCGCGACGGTTTTGAAGTGCACAGAGCGCACTCTTCTCTGCCCACAAGGGAAACCTCCTCCTTTACCAGATCGGAACCAGCGAGGGGAAGCGGATAGCCAAGTGGAGCCCCCTCCAGCTGTTCTGACTCAGTGTCCCTCACCTACTGGACTGGCTAAAATAAGAGTGACAACACCAAGTGTGGGCAAGGATGTGGGGCAGCTGGACCGAGCATACACCGCTGGCGGGAACATAAACTCTCAGTAGCTGCTCTGGAAAACAGCTGGGCAATTTCATATGAAACTAGACATGCAACAGCTGCACAGATCAGCGACTGCTCTCCTGGGCATCTATCCCGTGAAATGAAGACCATCCACACAAAGACCTGCCTGGGAATGTTCACTGCAGCTTCTGTGACAGCCCAACACTGGAATCAGCCCAGCCATCCTTTAAAAGGAGAGCATTAAGACAAGCTAGCTCCAAACTGGGAAAGGAGTATGTCAAGGCTGTATATTGTGACCCTGCTTATTTAACTTATATGCAGAGTATATCACCCAGAATGCCAGGCTGGATGAAGCACAAGCTGGAATCAAGACTGCCAGGAGAAATATCAATAACCTCAGATACGCTGATGACACCACCCTTACGGCAGAAGGCAAAGAGGAGCTAAGAGCCTCTTGATGAAAGTGAAAGAGGAGAGTGAAAAAGTTGGCCTAAAGCTCAACATTCAAAAAACTAAGATCATGGCATCCGGTCCCATCACTTCATGGCAAATAGATGGGGAAACAATGGAAACAGTGACAGACTATTTTCTTAGGCTTCCAAATCACTGCAGATGGTGACTATAGCCATGAAATTAAAAGGCACTTGCTCCTTGGAAGAAAATCTATGACCAACTGAGATAGCATGTTAAAAAGCTGACAAAAGTCCATCTAGTGAAAGCTATGATTTTTCCTGTGGTCATGTATGGATGTGAAGTTGGACCATAAAGAAAGTTGAGTGCTGAAGAATTGGTGCTTTTGGAACTGTGGTGTTGGAGAAGACTCTTGAGAGTCCCTTGGACAGCAAGGAGATCCAACCAGTCCATCCTAAAGGAAATCAGTCCTGAATATTCATTGGAGGGACTGATGCTGAAGCTCCAATACTTTGGCCACCTGATGTGAAGAACTGACTCATTGGAAAAGACCCTGATGCTGGGAAAGACTGAAGGCAGGAGCAGAAGGGGATGACAGAAGATGAGAGGGCTGAAGACATCACTGATGCGACGGACATGAGTTTGAGCAAGCTCTGGGAGTTGGTGATGGACAGGGAAGCCTGGTGTGCCACAGTCCATAGGGTTGCAAAGAGTCGGACACGACTGAGCGACTGAACTGAAGACGAGCTGTGGGATGTTACGCCTTGGACTGCCATCCAGCGACAGGAAGAAGCTAACCGTGGACGCGCAGCAGGGAGCAGTGCTGTGGGAGGAGAGGCAGCCCCAGAGCTCATTCGGTGCAGTTCCTGTGTGTCACTGATGAAATGGTACAAGTCTGGCTGTCCTCTGTCACTTTCATCAAGAGGCTCTTCAGTTCCTCCTTGTTTTCTGCCATAAGGGTGGTGTTTGGGCTGGGATAGGTGGGCAGAAAGACAGGTGGCAGATGTAGCTGTGAATGAACGATATGAAGGGCCTTGTGGAGCTGCAGCTGGGCTGTGGAGACATGAACCTGCCCAAGGGATAAACCATGTAGACCTGACACCCACACAGGAACAGAAGCAAAGCTGCGGGAGCACGTGGACTTCCTGGTGGTCCCCTAGTTAAGGATCTGCCTTCCGAGGCAGGATACTTGGCTTCCATCCCTGGCTGGGGAACTAAGATGCCACGTCATGGGGCAATGAAGCCCCTCCCATAAGAAAAAGAACAACCCCAGAAAACTGGGGAAGTAAGACTACGGACTGCATCAATGTCAATAGCTTGACTGTGATGCTCATTAAGGGCTGACTTGCGCCCCCTCACACCCCAATTCACACGCTGAAGCCCAAACTTCCAATCCTGTACAGAGGGACTGCGGTTGGAGACGGAGTCTCGAAAGCGGTGATTAAGGTAAAACGAGGTCGTACGAACGCAGTATGGCGGTGCCCTAATAAGAGGTGACGACACCGACGCATCTGGAGGAGGACCAAGCGGGGACACAGGGAGGACAGTTGTGTACAAACCAGAGAGAGGCCTCAGAAGAAACCACCCCCGCCCTGACCTGAACGTCTAACTCCGAGCACTGTGAGGAAATAAACTTCTGTTGTGTAAGCCCCTCCCTCAGTCTGTGGTGCTTTGCTTGGCTGCCCTAACAAACTAACACAGACACTATACTAAAGTTTCACAAAACGTGACACTGGGGAAACTGGACAAAGTGTATTTCTCTGTAATATATGTCTTACAACCACATGTGAGCCTGCAATTATCAGTAATAATTTCAATTTTTAAAAAAAATTTAAAAATAAGAATGACACATCCAAGCTGTGTGAAGTGAAGTGAAAGAAGCTCAGTCGTGCCTAGCTCTTTGCAACCCCATGGACTATACAGTTCATGGAATTCTCTAGGCCAGGTACTGGAGTGGGTAGCATTTCCCTTCTCCAAGGGATCTTTCCAACCCAGGGACCAAACCCAGGTCTCCCGCACAACAGGCAGATTCTTTAGCAGCCGAGTCACAAGGGAAGCCCTCCAAGCTGTGTGCTTCGGCACAAAAGCCAGTGAGTGAGACCAAGTGCAGAAAGCATTTATTCACGGTGCAAAAGGAGACCAGTGTGGTGGTCAGTGCTGAGCAGAGTGAGAAGGGCATTCACGTGTAGGCTAAAGGGGACTGATCAAACAGTAAGTCCATCCACTGAGGATGATGGAGACCAGGCTTTTCACTGCTAGAGGCGTAAGTTATAAATACAGAAAGAGAGAAAGCTAGAATCATCCCTGTGATGTTGGAATTGCAGAGTTTGAATTTATGATTTTTGGTAGAGAGGTGTACAAATAAATATACCTGAAACCACGTGCATGTGAGCATAATAAATATACACTCCCTAGTTCCATGCACTAACTGTATTTGGACATAGTGATGACCCTGGAGCCGTGAGCACCCCCAGTACCCAAATCTTGGTCTCCAAGCACCATTCTGAGCTAAAAGTCACCAAGGATTCCTTGGAGAGGTGGCTGCTTCCAGGGTTGGGGCAAGGGAAGTTCCAGATGAACCTGGAATATCATGGGACACTAGAAAGTAAGGAAGTGCTCAAATAATGACCAGGACCTGTCTGGAGGGCCCAGAACTCACCATGAGGGGGCTCTTACAGCCAAACCTAGGACACTTGAGATGAAAATAAATACTGATGGTAACATATTATAACCCACTGAATCAAAGGGAGAACAACTGGGTGAGAGCTTGATGAAGAACAGGACATTCACATCATCTCAAAGGATTTTCCCATAAAATGTTCAGGAATAACCAAAGAGGAAAGTAACTTTGTGAAGAAGCCTGGCCAACACCACCTGACCAAGAATCTAAGGATGTCACTAAAGCCTGTGTCCCTGGACAGGATGGAATGAGAAGGGGATATTCCCACATAACTGAATCCAATTACAAGGAAGTTCTAGATATATCAAAACAACTGCTTATCACCAGGTCCTAAGAACAAGGTCCTAAGAACAAGGAAAGGCAGACTGAAGCCACAGGAGGGCCCGGCTGCGGCTGACGGGGCCACAGCCCATCATATCCACACCGATCCCCTAGCTGGGAGGGGGAGGGGGCTGATGGGCCAGCAACTCTTGTAACTTCCATAAAAATGTTCTGTGTTTCCTTTCTGTAAGTTTGAGATTATTTCAAAACAATGGAAAAGGGAAGAGGGTGCATCCATTTCACACCAGATGTCAATACTTAACCTGTGTGCAGAGCTCTTCCATCTCAGAGCAGGCCTTTTCCTTGTCTCTCTTTAAAACCTCAATTTCCTTCCTGTTGAAAAAGCAAAGTTAACAGTATCACTGATGGGTTATTGCTCATGGTCACCATGGTGGCTGGTTTGTACACCTGCTCTCCATACCCTACAGCCACTGGTCTGTCACTGTCCTGCACTGTTATTGCTACTGGTCCAATTGGATCCCAGCCTGGGAACCAGAGGAACCCTGCCAGCAAAGTAAGAACAAACCCTCCACGACATTCCTCAGTTGCACAGCATGCATTAATTTCTCTCCAGCACGTGGGAGTGCTTTTCACACCCAGAAGCATAACGATCAACACAGCCTTGCATTTGCTGATGTCTGCTGTCAAAAGGGTCCCAGCACCAAACCTACGGAAAATGGTTCCTGGAGGGAAGAAACCTTTCAGATTTCAGAATTTCTTAATGTAACAGTGATCTCTGGTTGACTATCCACTCTGGATTCCACACTTTAATTGTCAGGCACTGTTATCAAATCAACACCACATTCTCGGCAGTTTAGAGCTGAGCTCATTTGAATTTTATTAAAAAAAAAAAAAAAAACCAAAACCAAACCCTCCTTAGATGAGGCTCTGATAGTGAAAGCTGAAATCTAACACGAATCCCTCTACAATACAGACAGCTCCTGCCTCAGTGCTCAGGCCCCTGCCCTAGACCCCTGACTCTGACACACTGAACTCAACAGACCAGGAATGAACCTTGGACAAAAGCAAAGCTGAAATCATCATCAGGACAAGAACAAACAGATTCTACTGGCCCAGGAAGGTTGTAAGAGGCCCTCTTGGCCCTACAGGGATGCAGGACCCCTCCTCTGACCCTTGAGCACGCTATGGAGTATTCTGTAGGATGCCTGAGCCCTCCTGTGCCTATCAAGGCTGGTCGGAGGGCAGCACAGTTCTCTGCTGACTGCTCCTGGAATGTGGGTTATCTGTGAACATGTCCCACTATCTACAGTAATGCCTTCTGAGTTTCTTCTATGAAGAGCAAACCATGTCCAGGATGGGTGGCTGGGGTGGGACCACTGAGCCGGCCCTTACCTCTGTGCAGCCTCTGTCCTTTCTGAAGCTTCAAGCTCTTGTCGGATCCTCCCCAGCTCATTTTTCAAGAGAGTGTTTTCTTCAGACAACTTTTCCAATTCGATTCTGGATAAGAAATTTTAAAAAGAAAGAAGAGTAGGAATTCCAGGAGCTGGTCACCCAACAGAGTCTGGTCTTGCAATGACCCCAAGCCATACTTTCCTTCCCTGGACGAGGACACAGGGCACCAGTCCCTCCCTGTATCCAGTGTTAGCCTGCTCTGGTCTGCATCTCCCAAGAGATAAGCTACAGAAAAACAAAGCTTTCTTAGCTCCTAAAAGAGCCAGTGACTAGTGTATTTGGCACCTTGGTTTTCTGTGTTTACAGCTGGCCTGTTCCTGCATCTCCTTACCTTCACTGAAATGTCAGCGTGCTCACAGCTGGCAAGATGCTGGGTGAGAGTCCTCACGGAGCTGTTCTAAGGAAATCCCCTCCAGGGACCCAGAGTACAAAGCTGAGGAGCACAAGGACTCGGAAGCTGCATCCTATGGGGAGTGCCCCCTATCCTACCTCCTGAGGTCAGCACTGGAGGAATTCCGGGAGCCAGCACACAAGACCCCACCCATGACAAGGTCACGAGGAGAGACCTGACAGACAAGGCGGATCAGGACTCGAGGGACTCCCCGGACCTGCTCAAGCATCTACCTTGACACCAAAATCTGTCTACTGCTTACTATATTATGCCTTTCACCAACTCTTTTGGCATTAACAGGGGGCTATCCCCGACCACCTTTCTCTGGAAAAAATCAACTTAGGGCTCTAGTTGATAAGTCTCCTGGGCATGAAAGGAATATTTCAATTCAAACCCCTCTGTTAGCATTCTAACTTGCGTGGTAGGTTTATCCATACTCTTACAACTAACGCACATGATTGTTCACAATTTCCCAACCATGAAAGGCAGGGGAACTTAAACATTCTCAAGTCCTAATAGGCATAGAGCCCTTCGAGGAGTAAAAATTATTAGAATAGTGCTGGTGAAGGATTTCATTGTTGAGCCAATGCTTGCTGCCAAGTTTCCATATTCCTTACCCATTGTGTGCCTGGAAGTATATTAGTTAATATAGTTGGTATGTAGGGAAAATAAGTAGTAGCCTGGGGTTAGCAGCATTAGACCTTTGAGTTAATAAATTTTTTTCTTTGTTATAACCCACTGCACCTTTGCCCCATAGAAATGTAACTTTATTTAGTACTTTCTCAGAGTGGCACCAGAACACTTGTAGAGAAAATAAGTCTTCTGGTTGACAAACCTTTATCAGAAAAAAGGGTCATAAAATGTTAATAGGCCTCCTGGCCAGAAGATGATGTAAATCACGTAAGACTTTTGCATATGGAAAGGATTGCAGAAAGAAAGCCTGGTTTCGATAAGGGTCAGAACTGCTGACCCTGTATGACTCTGCATCTTCCATTCCCTTCTATGTACAACCCAAGGTATGAAAGCTCTTTTAAAAAATAAAGTTACAGACCAGACCTGTTCCACCTAAGCTTGGTCTCCCCATCTCTCTCTTTCTCTCTCGCCTACTCCGTCCATCCTGAGGGAAGCCCTGGATCTTGCTGGGGCTGGACCCCAGTAGAGGAAACTGGAAAGGTGCCTGCATCAGCGGACGGAGGGTGATCTGATGCAATGTGGAACCTTCAGGAGGGGAAAGCAAGTACTGACAGAGGCTGCCCAGGCCAAGTCTGCCTGGAGCCCTTGGCCTCCGATGCTCTTAGTCTCCCTGGAAGGTAACTCCATTGACGTGCAACAGATGAGCAACTGACCAATGAAGATCATGGGGAGGCAGCTTGAAACCCATGCCTGATGCCCAGAAAATCTATCCTTAATACGTGCTGGTGTCACTGGCATGTATTCCCCTAAACATTAGGTCTCTACCTGGCATTAGCTTCTGGTTTTCTCAATCTAAAAGTACTCAAAGCCTATGACCTCATATGTTTAATATATTATTCTTATAATATCAAGCATAAGTATCTCCTTCATAAGCACAAGTATGATTTCATTTTCCTCATGAGGAACTAAAGAGAAAAATAAAGACACAGAAGTCAATGGAATTTTAAAAGAAGTGAAGGGTTTCAATGAGGAGAGTGATCTCAAACAAGGTCTGTGTTTTGAATTGTTATTCAGGCTCCTGGATGGAAAACAAAATTGATTCAAGGCAGGTGTGTGTGTGTATTTGGGTGGCAGCGGGGGATGAGGGTTCTGTTTCCAGTTTCCTGGACCTCCAGTAAGATGGTGATTGCCTTATCCCAGTCCTCTACATTCACCAGATAACCAGAGCCTGTGAAAAACTGATCATCTAAGGTGTGGCATCCTCACAGAAGGTTACAGAAACCTCCAGGGGCCTTAAACAAAAACCTGCTGAAACCAGAGCTGTGAGCATTAAGCAACACAAAGATGGGGTTGCCCTGAGCGTTACCCTGAGGCCAACACCTACATTAGTGTGGAGAAACCACACCGAGGGCACGTGTGCTGGGCGGGTTCCCTGGAAGAGGTTAAGTGGCCTCAGATTAAGAGGCTCCCAAGTCTTCTTGGCAAAAGCAAAACACATCCTTTCTGCAGGGAGAACCCTCTACTACAGCTCTCAAGAGTCCCAGAGATAAACATCGTGTGAACATGAGCTCACAACCAAAGGTCACCGCAACGTATGTGGGAAAGGAGCACTGATAAGAAGAAGGCAAAACAACAGAATTAGATCCCAGATACTGGAATTCTCAGACCCAAACTTGGGATAAATATTATTAAATGTTTACTTAAATAAAAGATGGAAATAAAAAGTGGAAAAGCAAGCAACAAGAAGCTATCAGGCAGGACCAAGCAGAATGTTCGAAAATGGAAAAAAAAATAAAATCAATGTCAAAATAAAAGCTCACTGGTAGATTAGATATAGCTGAAGAAAGAATCAGTGACCTGGAACACAGAGATATGAAAAAGTACCCACAATGTGCCATGGATAGAAAAGAAGATGGAAGAAATGGAAGAGAGGTTAAGAAAAGGAGGA